>BSXT01018858.1:0-29651 GCA_030267785.1 Phytophthora fragariaefolia
CAGGGCAAAACAGGCAAGGATGGTTGGACTGTTTGCGGCCTTGTGCGCTTCTGAAGGACACAACAAGGCAAGGAAGGGCAACAAGTTCCAGACATTTGACAGCAAAATGGCAGCGGTGGCATTCGCACACAGGGCAGTTCGTAACACCAAGCTCGATTACCGTGATCCGGAGTTTGAGCTCGTCGCTCAGGGCTTCAAACGCGCCCAGGGCGATGTGGACCGGAAGCAGCCAGTTACTACACCAATGCTGCTCACGATGCACAGCCTGATCGTCGGGCGAGACACGGAAAGCGAGCTACTGTGGGGCTCGATCGTGCCGGCCTTCTTCTTCCTAGACCGCAGCTCTGAGCTATGGGGACCGTTGACGACGGATCGTACGACTGGGTCCGATCGAGCACACTGTGTGAAGGCGAGTAACTTCATCTTAAGAAACCGACACGGTATACAGGTCAGACCTGGTAAATCTGGAGCCACATCGGTGGAAGTTATATTCGTCACACACAAAGGAGACCGAGTAGCTCAAGGAAGTACTATACGACACTACGGAACGGATCACCCCATCTTATGCCCGGTCAAGACAGCGCAACAATGTCTGAGCATTCGAGCAAGGTGGTTGTCGGAAGGACGAAAACTAGGACCATACCTCACGTCAGTATCAGATACGAAGACAATCAAGAAGAGACAGGTGACAAACCTTATCAAGACTGCTGCAGCCAAGTTGGGACTTCAGAAGTCCGAGTATTCGACCCACTCACTCCGCATAGGAGGAGCGTGCGCGTTACTGGCGGCAGGAAAAGGAGACCTTGTCATTCGACTGATGGGGCGGTGGTCGAGCTGGTGCTTCTTGGTTTACACACGACTACGACCCGGAATGATCCACGACGCGGCAAGTTGTATGATCAGCGCTTCGACCTGGGAATGCCCTGAGCCAGGCCTCGTTCCGGACCTGAGCTCAGAACACTCGAGGGGGAATACCAGGGAGTCTAACTCGCAAAGCTAATCAAGCCAACTTGCCCCTAAGCCGTGAAGCCCCGAAGGAGGAAATTTGCTGCATGTGTTATTTGATACTTCACCATTCGCCGCAGCCAATCAGCGCTCGCCGAGCCCATATCCGCGGCTTCCTCGGAAGCGTCTGATGCGCCTCTTGCTGCTGCTGCTGGCGCCGCTGCTGGCGCGCGGGTGCTCGGACTTCGCGCTGTCCGGCGCGCGCGCGGTGAGCGGTCGGTCGATGGACTTCCGCGCGGACCTGCAGACGGCGCTGGAGGTGGTGCCCCGGGGCACGCGCTTCCAGGAGCCTCCGGCGGCGGGCTGCGCGCAGTGCGCGGCGTGGCGCTGGCGCAACTCGCTGGGCTTCGTGGGCGCCAACGTGCTGGGGCTGAACGTGGCGGCCGACGGCCTGAACGAGGCGGGACTGTCGGCCGCGTGGCTCTCGCTCGAGGGCTCGCGCTACCCGTCGCCCGAGCACGCGGCCGACGGCTTCAACGCGTCGCGGCCCGTGGTCACGTCCGTGTGCTCGTTCATCTTGGGCAGCTTCGCGTCCGTGCAGGAGGCCAGAGACGGGCTGCAGCGGGTGCAGCTGGCGGGCGTCGACGCGGCGGTGGCGCAGCGGCTGCTCCCGACGGCCGACGGCGGTGCCGCCGCGCTGCACGTGAGCGTGCACGACCGACACGGCCGCCACCTGGTGATCGAGTTCCTGGACGGAGTGACCGTGTTCCACGACAACCCGAACGGGGTGCTGACCAACGACCCGCCGCTGGAGCAGCAGCTGCAGCTGCTGAGCACGCACCTGCGTGAGGCGCGCGGCGGCGTCGACACGGGCGACCTGCTGCCGGGGGGCTACGGATCCACCGAGCGGTTCGTGCGACTGTCCGTGCTCAAGCACAGGATGAGCGACGGCTACAGCGCGCCGACGCCCCACGCGTCGTACGTCGAGGCCACCGACGAGCAGCGAGCCGTGTCGGACGCGCTGCATCTGCTCAACACGGTGGTGCGCCCGCCCACGGGGGAGGCCACGCAGTGGTCCATCGTCAGAGACCACGAGAGGCGCATGCTCTACATCCGCTCGACGGCGAACCAGCTTTTGCGACGCGTGAGCCTGGACATGATCGATTGGGCCGACCCGCACGCGCGAAGGATGATCCCAGTGGCCTACGGGAATTGGTTCGTGGACTCCACTCTGCCGCTTCTCGACGACCGCAACGTCTTGAGAACCAAGGACTTCCCCCTGCGGGTGGACGTTGAGCCTGCGATCTCTCGGGCACAAGACCCATCAACCGCCTTCCGCGAGATCGACACCAAGAACCACTTCCAAGAGCGTTCCACACTGCGTGAAACGAGCGGCGAGCTGCAGTTTCTGGCCGCTACTGCTCAAATGCAGCAAGCGGAGGAAGCAGAGAGTCTGTCGACCGCGTGGGTCTTTATCGTTGGGTCTGTCGCTGGTGGAATGCTCACGGCGTTACTGTCGATGGGATGGAAGATGATCATTACCGACTGCCTTCGACGCCAGAAAGGATACCAACCGATCGCGGAAATTTAATGTTAGGTATTTGCAAGGATGGGCGCACGCAGTTCCTATGCCAGGGTATTGGTTGAGTACTGCATTGATTTAGTTTTATTAGTCTTTGCCACGTTCGAGTTTCACATCTGATTCTACACTAGCAGCACCAATGCAAGCGTTGTCATCATGGCTCCTTCGATAACTGAGACTAAACCGACGGCTTTTGCTGCTCCTGAAGTGTTTCCGGACGATGACGCACTGCTGGTACTTGATGCCGAATGTGCAGTGGCATCGGTGGCTGACGAATCTGAGGAGCTGATGTTGCACTCGATATTTGCCCACAGAGATTCATTTGCCGTATCGCTTGCGTTACCCGGGTGCGAGACACCTTCCGTCCACCGTGCACTAAGAGACAGCAAGTCCCATTCGCAGCACGGGTCCCCCAGCTCCTGACCATTCGTTTGTCCGTCACCGTCCGAATCCTTGCTGCACAGTTCCTTCGTCCACACGTAGAAGGCGCTGCCGAAATCCTGACCAAAGTCATTCACGGCACCGTCGCCGTTCGGGTCCACGTGGCCTACCGCCTTGACCCCGGGTACGCTAGCTCCGTTTGGAATCATTGACACGTACATCTCGTGAGCGTCAATGTGGAATGTTGTAGTCGTTAGCAAGGCAGCTATGATCATTCCGATATGCAGCATCTTGGCCGGAACTTGATCGAATTGTAGCACAGTGTGTGTGGGATACCTGGAAATACGAAATGGCGCTTGAAGCGGCTAGTACATGTACGGCAAGCTCATGACGCGGCATCGATCGCCAGCGGAGCGACCAATGTTAGTTCCAGGAATCCAATGTTACAAGCTTGTTAGTATCGGGGCCCTTGGAGTGGCTGAGATCCAATACTCTATCTCTCGCGCAAGTATTGGAAAAACTCTCTGTCACACTCGGTGGGTAGAATGATCGGTGACTCGTGTAGTTTCTGAATAAATGTCCAGCACACAGACCAGCTGAACCGACGTCGTTGCGTCTGTCGTGCAATGCACTTGACTTCAACTCGCCTCTCGAGCCCAATGGGTTGGCAATGAGTTACGACCATATCAGAGACGATGTTCCTTAATAATTCGTAATGAAGCAAATTTCTAGCTCATTTTTATCAATTCCAAAAAAAGATTTTTGTTGGGGACCCAAAACAGCATTGCGTTCAGCAAAATATGTACATGTAGAATACACGAACTTGAAAATCAGATTCCACTTTGCGATCTTCTTGTATTGTTATGCTGGGACTTGTGACGCTACTTCTGCTCCTTGTCAACTATGGTGCCATTGTCGCCAACTCAATGGATATCAACGGCTGGTACCCATGCACACTGACAGACGTCGCAGACCAGTCGTGGCTCAACGACATCAGTTTCGAATGCGCTTCTGTGGAAGTGCCTCTGTGTCACCCCGAAATTTGTACAAGCTCGAAAATGATCAAACTCTTCGTTAAGCGCAAACTGGCCATCGCGGGTACAAATGAACAACAAAAGAAGCACAAGAGCCTTTGGCTTCTCGCTGCTGGACCAGGAGCTTCATCTGCTGATTGTGAGCTCGAAAGATATTTTTTACGTAATCATTTCTGGTAATGGCGAGAGATCGAAAGATATTTGTTTGTGTTTTGTGGATTTTTACTCTAGTGGAGCTGGGCATGGTGCTAATGTATGCTTTGCTGGATAGCTCAGTGGATGTGTACACTGTGGACCATCGAGGAACAGGTCGCAGCTCGCCGCTAGATTGTGTTGCAACTCAAGCAATGGCCGAGGGGAGTCCAAATGGGCCCAGTATCTCACTAACAGAACTTCCGTACTGCATCAAGGACGTATTACAGCAAATCGATGGTCACACAGAAGCTTTCTCGGTTGCATCAGCAGCTCGAGATTTAATTTATCTTATCCAAGGACTAGAAGAAGATGAAACTGTAACGGAAGAGGTATATCTCTACGGAACGAGTTATGGAACTTTCTTGGTAGAGCGTATTATGCACTTGGCACCAACACAAGTGAAAGGTTATATTTTGGACGGAGTGGTATCGGAGGCGGGACCGGATCCAGATACAAGAACATTCTTCTCTCACTGGGATCACAATATTTTGGCGTCATCCAGGCGGTTCTTTGAGCTGTGTTTGCAACAGCAAGGAACGTGTCCACTCCAGTTAGATATCAACAGAAATGGAGATGTGTTGAATGCAGTTTTGGATATATATGATGAAATCGATGTGATTCAGAACAATTGTGCGACACAGTTGCTTCTGCTCACAGAAACAGACACACCTTCTAACGCACTACGGCCAATTTTTGGGCTACTAGTTCGAGATCCTGCGCTACGTTCATTCGTCCCATCAATATTGGCACGAATGCAGCGGTGCAACAGTAAAGATGAACAGGAGCTGGAGTTAGTGATATACCTGCTGCTGGAAGTACTAGTACAGCAATGGAAAGGAGCTACTCTTCCAACAAAACTCGGCAAGTTAAAGTTTTTCAATGATCTAACGAGCCCCCTAGGACCATCTCGAGGGAATCATCTTGCTACCACCGGTTCAATTTCAATTGATCAACTAGAGTATTGGTTAATTTCTTACTCGGAGATGTGGGACAAACCTTCACCATCTGAAGCTCAACTTCATGATTTTTTACGAGCGGGGTTTTCTCGGTAGGTTCTGCTCGATTAGTGCATTACTGCCTGCTATTAGGCAACTTGGACCCATCGCTATCAGTCAGCGACCGAGATCCAGCATGCGATCTATTGATTGATGGCTCAGAGGATACAATGGCTACCAACTACAATCAAGTGTTTACTTACCGCCCGGATGAATATTCTAACCAGATAGCACCTGTGCCACCTAATGCAAGTCTGATGGTGATCAATGGAGGTCTACTGTAGACTTCCAGACTCCGTGGGAATTTGGACGACATCAACTTGAGGCAACGATGCTGCGCGATCCTGCCTCGAGTACAAAAATACTTGTTGAATTCGATTTTGGAGCACATGTCTTTGGTCTTTCAGCTACCACAGCAGACGATGACACACTGTGTAGTTCTGGTATCGTGGCGTCTTTCATTTCAAATAGTGGTGTCCTCGTTGATACATCGTGCATGGCAGAGCTCCCCGAATTTCAGCTTAATGATAACATTCCAAGTGGATTGATTCGCTCATTGAGCAACAGCGGTAGGCGGATTGGGCTACGGACAACAATCTTAGTAAGCAATCGACCATACTAATTGCATCCCGAAATTATATCGGTCTTGAACAAATCATTTCAAGAGAAGTAATTCGCATACTGTTTCCATGGTCGAACTCATGGAGAGTTCCTATTTAGGTATACTCATAAACGTCAAAAGATTGTTTTTGTTATTTGTTTAGAGGACTGCACATGAGACCAGACCAGCTACTCGTGCAGTGTATGCAGTAAGCGCTGAATCAGAATTCGAAGCATTCCGTGTGAACATCGTATTTAATCTTGGAAGTGCGCTCTAGTTTCATTGCCTGGTGTATCACATCCCGTACCAGAGCGGAAGGTCCACAAACGAGTACAGCAACACGCTTTTTGTCGTGCTTTTGAGCATCCAGGCCCAGAGTTTTCAACACGTCAGCCACATCAGGGCGTGTATTGTAGCGCATACAATGCTGAAGGCGGCGATCAACGGGATTTTCTGGATCTGGTTGGCCTTTAGTAAGAAAGAACTCTGTCTTGAAAACATCATTGGGCGTAGTACTTCCTTCGCTTGGACCAACTGCGAGAAGTTCATCAGGCAGGTACGCGGGCGTGTGTCCATGTAGAAGTTTGCGGTCCTCGACGAACTCAGCGTTCATCATTGCCTCTACCATGTCACGCTCTCGGACTGCCCAAACAAAGTGCACCTTTTTTAGTGTCTGCCTACCGCGGTGGTGGAAGTCGAAGGATAGCTGGTTCACAATTGCTTGCATGGGGGTAATGCCAATGCCACCACTGAACAAGGCAACTTGGGAGTATGCATTTGGATTTTCTAGGTCCACGGATACGCTTCCATAGGGACCATCGACAAGAATGGGAAAAGGTGCGGGAACGACCTGATGAGCACCGTCTGAAGTGAGAGGAATGTCAGCTAGCAATTTTCTAGTCCAATCTCCAAGTCCCTTGATGTGGATGGTGACGAGAATCTCGTGGGGAGCTGAAGATATTGTGAATGGATGCCACTCCAATAGAGAGAGCTTTGGCACACAAATGAACACGTATTGCCCTGCTTCGTACTTGAAGCTCTCGCCGGTGCCGGGATGTATACGAGGGAATTGAATACGCAGGATACCCCCAGGTAAGTGACTCATCGATACCTGTTGTTGTGAGATAACGCCAGGTTTGGTATCACTAGACCCACTCTTGCAGCGGAAAATATTGAACAATCCACCTCCGAAATGCTTCTGGACTAGGTGACCATGACGGAAAATAAGGTCAAGACCCCACGGAATGAGCCCGATCACGACTCCTCCAGCTCCGTGAATGACTGCAAACACGACAATCCCGATAAACAATAGCCAGTGCATACGCAAGAAGGCCTCGTAGAACTTGCGACGGATTGGGGACCACGAGAATACCCACAGCGCTATCATGAGGTAGAAGCAGATTGCACCAGAGAACTTTCGAGGCAAAAGAGGATCGCTACCTCCAGGTCCCTGAAGACGACGGCGCCGAGCCACTGCTACCCCCGCGTCCTCTAAAAGGTATGCGAGACCGTGTAGCCCAGCGAGAAGAATGGCCACAACACCAAAAAACTTGTGGTACAGCAATGCGCGTTCAAACGGGACACCAGTCAGTGTCAATAGGATGGAGTTGTTTCGTACAGTGAGCGCGAACACAACGATCATCACGATCATTGGCAATGACCCAGAGCCTTGTACATCCTGCGCTGCACACAGTTTCGCGTTGATTGCAAGAACTACTGCGGCAGCAGGGAGAGTCACCAAGATGTCGCCAAGTTTAAGATCTAAATTGGCCGTGAAGAATGGCACTGGGCGAGAGAAGATTGACGTAGAGAGTTTCCAACGCAATGTAAACCAACAACGCTTCAAGCAGTTGAAAGGTGAGGTTCCTTCTTTTGTGGCAAGTACTTGAACGCTATTGCTCTGATTGTCATGAACCTCGCTTCTAAAGGTCGAGACATAATCTTCCGACGGAGTCGACGTGTCTGCTATCGCAGCAGACATCAGGAACAAGGAGAACTCTTTAATTGGCGAGCCGAATCACTGCAAATGTTTGATGGCACTTGCACTGATGCCTTGAATAAAATTCAACGAGTGAGGTATGGCTGTAGCGAACGGAAGAGCGGAAAATGACCGTTGTGGGTGCAATCGCTGTCGCGTACTTGAAATTTAGCTGCATGAAGCGACCAATCCCATGTGTGTGACAACAAAACTGTTCGCGCGGCTCCAACCAAAATCGAGCATTGGGTTGAACACCCCGCACATTACTGCGCTAATCTCTAGAGCGAAACGATGATTAAAATGAGTAGACAAACATAGCCAAGCGCTCCAATGTTGTCGGAGATTGGGAAGTCTGTTGAACGCAAAGAAGGAATTTATTGAACAAATCTAAAACTGGAAAAGCTCGCTGTGCACATCGAAGTGGACACGCATCTCGCGAGCGAGTTTCTGACTGGCCTTGGTTACGTCCTTCACCATGGTTGGTGGCCCGCACACGAGAACAGCTATACGCTTTTTCCTACTTTTCAATGCGTCGTGACCCATTTTACGCATGATTTCGATGACGTCTGGCCGAATACCGTACTTCATGCAGTTCCGGAACGGGTGATCGCCGCGGTTGTCAAGATCGGGATGACCCCGAGTCAAGTAGATTTCGCTGTAAAAATCGCCGTCAGGGTCATTTGTTGTTCGGGGGTGGAGTAAGATATGAGGCAGGTAAGGTGCTACCTCGTCCATTTCTTGATCATGATCTCCATGATGGAGTCCATTTTCCACGTCTTGGCTGAGTACACTCTCGGCGATCTCTCGATCTCGTACAGACCACACAAATCTCACACTTGGTGTGCCTTCTCGACTGTGGTAATGACATTCGTAATGCAGCCAGTTCGCTATCGAGCGCATGGGAGTCACTCCAATCCCACCAGAGAACAATACAAAATGGGCATAAGTGGTTACACTGTCGATATCTATCGCTACGCTGCCGTACGGACCGTCAACGAGAACGTCAATCGGTGTAATATCTGGATCACTCGAACTTGCTAACTGGTGGAGCTTTCTAGTCCAATTCCCTAGTACCTTGACGTGAAATGTGACCTTTGCTTCATGCGGGGCAGATGAAATAGAAAATGGGTGCCACTGCAAGAGCGAAAGTTTTGGTATGCACAGGAACGCATATTGCCCTGCTTCATACTCAAACGATTCACCCGTGTCATACCTGACGCGAGGAAAGCTGATGCGGGTAACGTTGCCTGGCATCGCGCATATCGTCAATTGATCGCGTGCAATTACTCCTCGTCGATGCTTATGGTGCGATACACTGGTGTTAAGCGAGCTATGGTTTCTTTTCTTTTTGAGCAACGATCCGTTTGCATGAACGTGAGGTCGATAGACTACTCGGAACATCATGTCTATTAACCAGGGAATAAATCCAACCAAAACAAGCGGCACGCCGTGCATCACCGAGAATATGACCACGACAATGAAGAGAATCCAATGGAGGCGGATAAATACATCGAAGAAATTCCGGCGAACATAGTTTAAGGACATGAAGTACATCGCAACCATACCCACGAAAGACACCACTCCCGTAACCATTTGATCGTGATGAAAGTCGTGGCCTCCTGTATCAGCTCTATCCAGTAGATAAGCGAGACCATGGAGTGCAGTTAATCCAATTGTGACCAAAGTAAAAAATATGTGATAGAACAGCACACGCTCGAACGGAATACCCGTAGCAATCAGCAACACGGAATTATTCCGAATCACAAAGAGAAAAACAAGCATCATTGTTATCGACGGAGCGGATCCAGAGCCTTTCGTATCGTGGTCTTTCAACCGAAGTGCAGATGCCGTAACAAAATAGCCGATGACGGTGACAATTACGAGCAAGTCTCCGAGTTTGATACCGAATCCCACCGTCAGTAGTGGTACTGGGATCGAGAAGAAACGACGTGATAGTTTCCACCGCAATGCGATCCACCACCTCATTGCTCGCTGGAAAGGCGATGGCAAAGCTGGAAATGGAGTCCGTCTTCTTCTAGTACCAATTGCCATATCGCTCATGGCGGTGGCTCGGTCATCGACAACACTACTGCTGTCACGCTCCAATGCGTATTGTGACGAGTCTAGCATCGGTATATTGGACGGTAGATCTCGCTGGGCGAATGGGATCCCAAAAGCTCTAGGAAGAGGCTCATTGTCTTGCACCGAGGCGTAGTCGGACCTTGGTGTGAACGGTTCATCAATGATGCGGACGTTGCTCATCGCTTAAACCTCTAATTTGGTTCTGGGGGCTTTAGTGCACGTTTTAAAGTGAGTTGCTCTATGCTGTACTGGTGAACCCTGGCCACGTGCTGACCAAGGGCCGACTGACCACTTCACCCTCGGAAGATATCGTAGCGGTGACGCAAGTTGATTCATGCAGTAATGGCTAACCAGGTTCAAAGATGTATCAACACTGAACGCTTCATTCAGGACGGGGCGCACACGGTCATCCAACGTGCGACTTCCACTAAGCACGTTAGTGGCGTGAAAATATTTCTGCCAACTGCACCATAGGCTGCCGGCAGAACTGAATATCGCTCACATGAAATACAAAACTTGGTTCCCCGATTTTTTGATTAACTTTGCATGCAACAACAAGTCGTTCTTACCCTCGATCTGCATTTGCTGACTTGTACCCGAGCCACACGTGGCGAATCGGTCCAAACTCACACAGAGACCTTCTTGAGGGTCCTGTTGCATTCGAGCGTTTCGGTTCAGAGACGATGAACTGAATCGAGGTGCGAGCTGTGGTTTTAAAACTGCCAACAGGGTCAGAGCGATTGAGTCATGAGCTTCTCGAAGAAGTGGAGGCCGTCACTGCTTGCACGCACAAACGGTTCTCGCAGCCCGCCGAGGTTCGTGACTAATTGCTTCATCAAGGAGACGACCTGTAGCAAAAAGAAGGTCTCCGCTAACTAGCGAGGGGTATTCCTAACCACGACTACTCCTAACCACGACTATGACGGGTTGGCTTGCTACCGTGTGTTCCTACTCCTTGGCTCCCTGCTGGTTGATCAGCGCCTGGCGCAGCAACAGTCGAGATCGCTCGTGCGGCGTCGTGTAGTGCGTGCAGCTGAGCACGCGGATGCAGTCCTCCAGCGTGGTGAACTCGACGTTCACGTTGTCGAAGCGGCAGTGGAACTTGTGGGTCTCGGCCGCCTGTCCGCGCCCCTGGTGGACCCCGCGGATGTCCAGCTCGAGCATCTGCTCGATGGCGGTCCGGAGGTCGTCCACGTCCGTGTAGAAGGTGGAGAGCTTGGCCTGCACGATCTCCTGGAGCGCCGCCGCGGCCTCGGGCGTGAACTGCACGGGCCTGGGCGGCACGTCCGAGTCGGCGGCCACCCAGTCGGGCACGACGTAGCCGCGCACGCAGTCCGCGGGTACGTAGGGCTTGACGTCCAGCACGGGCGTGCCGTGCACGAGGTCGTGTCCGCTGATCTCGACGCAGCGGTCGTGGACGGCCTCGATCTTGACGAGCGACAGCCCGAGGCCGTTGGGCCGATGCGGCGTGCGGGTGGAGTAGAGTCCGACCTTGCGCCCGCCCAGCCGCGGGGGCGCGATCTTGGCCGGGAACGTCGACTTGCTCTTGCTCGTGGCCGCGTTCGTGTTCTCGTGGAACACGAAGAGCACCCACAGGTGGCTGAACTGCTCGAGGCCCTCGAGCGACGCCGGCGCCACGCGCGGCTGGAACGTGAGCCGGGCGCGCGCGCGCAGCACCAGGCCGCCCTGCCGCGGCGTCCCGCGGCGGTCCGCGAAGCACGACGCCACGTGCGCCACGGGCTCCAGGCCGTAGCCCTGCGCCTCGTGCTGCCGCTGCAGCCGCGCGCGCGCCTCGCGCTCCGCGCCCGTGCGCCCGGCGCGCTCCTGCGCGCGCAGCGCCTTCTGCCGCGCCACCTCGCGCTGCAGCGCGCGCACGCGCAGCGACAGCCACACGCCCAGCGCCGCGCACACGGCGCCCGACGCCACCAGCGGCCAGCGCGTCGCCGTCATCCGGGAAGCGCGAGTGTACCGTGCACGTGGTACAGCCCCGGCGGGCATGGACCCTGGAAAAACGAATACCGGGGCTGGTGACCAGGGTTCGATACTATCGATAGTAGTGAGGGTTTCGCACCTTTAGTTCGAAGACGAACTACGGCCACCTCACGTTTTGAAATTTAGTATAGCTATACTAATTCACCTGTGCATGCTGAGTACTAAGACTAACTATCGGTACTATTAGTACTAAAATATACCTACCACATTCCTCGTTTACTCACCTCTACGCGATCAATTTCAGCTCAATTGTGACACTGTACGAACTCATGGTGTACACCCTTGTTATTGATACGCGTATGCAGCGAACTCACTTCGAAAATCCGATGGAGAAAACACGCTCCTGGAATATTGTACAGCAACTTCAACCGAAGCAAACTGTTTTCAACTGATGGAAAAGCGTGCACTCTAGACCTTGCAACATTCAGGTGGCTGATGCGCAGCCATGGCCGGGAGAGTGAACGATTGCGACGGGGTTTTGCCCACGCTAGGTTGATCACTGTGCGTCAGATATTTGGATCAGCTCCTAGGATTTTTCGGTACCGGGGAAATGCTTTTTGACTCAAGCAAGCACTGCTACAAATCTAACGTAAAGCAAATGGCCAGTTTAGTAGAGAAATCCGACAACATTTTTCTCAACGGCTGCAGCGGTCTTCAGACACAGATATTTATTTAAGTATGCACATGAAAAGATAGAGGGAGAGCTCGACTATTTGAGACATGTTCTGCTGCCACAGAACTACAAGCAATAAGATGCAAGCATTGAAACAACATCGACATTAGAATCTGGGGGTGCCAGTTTAGTAGATTTTTTATCTTGGACAACGTATTGGTCGCGAGAGCAAATGCACAGTACCGAGGAATTTCTATTATATCCGGATTGTCCACACTGATTCGAAATCGATCAAAAATGACAGGGTAACATTATTTGAAGGCAAAAGGTAATAATCAGAGCCCACTCAAACAAACTTTGCTCGGCCTCTGGAGGCAAGGGCGGAGCTGGGCCACAGCCGCTATCTTTTACAGCCTTGATCCGAATGTTCGTGCGCTCAGCAACTGCCGCTTTCGCCTCACCTGATAGAGCACGCTGAATAGCATACTCCACTTCTTCGTCGCTGTAGTTTCTTCGAATTCCCGCCATTTTTTGCTACATGTATCGCTGAAATTAGATCGCACTAAACCAATTCATGCAGTTTGTTTGGTGAGTTGCATCCATTGATTTTTAAACCAATTGTCGTGTCCTTGATGTTTGGATTGGCCATTATTAGATTCTACTAAACTGATCAACTCTACTAAGCTGGCCATTTGCCTTATGTAGTTAGTGTACATGACGATTACGTCTATTGTGCCGTTAAGACAGATCGGCTCCATTGTGTAGCTAGTAGCTACAGTGATGACGAGCGTGTTGGCTACTAATGCAACAAGATCTGTTGCTTCGAATCTTCGTACAGCAATCGACTTTAGTGCACTTCATTAAAGGGATCGGTGTTATGAAAATCGAAAAATGTGTCAAAGGGGGCCATATCAGCTAACTGGATACTGGTGGCTACACGACAACCAACCATTGAGCCGTCCTTCGAAAATCCAAGATCGTCCTGGAAATTAGTAGTATGTTAGTACTAACTATTCTAAAACTTCACGACTAAATTGATTAGTTGAACTAATGCCAGCCCTTTCGCATAATTGTTTTAGTACTAATAGTTTATGACAACTATTAGTACTAACGCTAATAACGAATTGATTACTATCGAACCCTGCTGGTGACGTTTTGAGAGGTCGATATCCTACAGTTCTACCAATGCATCAGTGCATGCGTAGTACGAAGACCAACTCTCGCTGCCTATTAGTGAGTGCGACAATCAACCTACCGCATTTCCTCGCTTGCTCTCCTCGGATGCGCTCAATTTCGGCGCGGTCGTGTCGCTGTACATGTACGCACCCCGGTGCTGGGAGATTATAATAAAAGGAAATGTTACCGTTTGACCCCGTGTGAATGTGAGCATATGCGGCAATGCAAAAAAACAACAGTCACTTCCACAGCAGGCACAGACATACAGACAAACCTCTCGAGATCGATATCCCGATCAGTAATACATCGCTAACACTGATAAAATGTAGGCGTTCCACATACAAATCTAAGTAAATGCTGTCCTCTACTGTATCCTATCTATACTGAATACAGTAGTAACACGACGAGCCCAAATATTGATACTTAGAGGTGCTTAACTATGGAAACTGACCATTTTGAGAACCAAGACCAAAGAAGACACCGGATACATTGAGTCTTTTTCTTCACACCAGGAGACCCAGCTTGCCAGCACAGAATCTATCTCTGGAAAGTGCACCTGGCGGCGGGTCTTCGTGGCAAGCAGCTATGTTGGATGTGATTCTAGATGTTTCATTTGTTTTAGAATCTAGCTTATTGTTCCTTGCGAGGTCGGCGTGGAGGCTTGAACACATCATAGGCCCAATCGGAGAGCTCCGTCTACATAATCAACGGGTTTCCGCGAGGGTGATGGCATATCTGCAGCCACTGAGCGTTTGTAAGCGTGATACGGAACCGGGGGCACTTGGAGGGACGTCATCGCGAGCACAAGAGAGACTGTTGTGAAATGAGCTCTGGCAGTCAATTAAAAAGCTATTGTACCAACAAATGGGCATAACTATCAGTAACAATAGGTACCTCCGAGTAGCAATAAAAAGTGGGTTCCCGATCTCGAGAGGTATGTCTGTAATAGGATCAGGTACGGTTCTGATTCACAGTCAATGAATGAACTGTACAGATGCGGTACCACCTATGTTGTCTTTTTTTAAACATGAATCTCTGTAAGAACAGTACAAAAAAGTGACAAAAATTGGCATCAAATGCGGAAATTACCGGACAACTATCGGAGCTGTCAGAAGGAGAGGACAAGGCACTGGCCAAGGCTTGGTTAGTGATCTCAAAGGATGGCATCACATCCACCGACCAAATAGGCGACGACTTCTGGGAGCGCATTGCGGCCAAGTACAACGAGTTGCGACCTCGGCGTCACGAGCGCTTTCATCGCCCCAGAACTCTGTCACAAAGCGCTGGCAGCTGCTACGACTGGCGGTAGGAAAGTTCTACAGCTCTGCAAAATTTCTTAGTGTAAGCCAAAAGTGTGCTTTCGGCACCGTTCACGACGTCATCCAGCGAATCTGCGGCGCAGCCATATACCAGCATTCGAACAGCGGCGCTGCACATTTGAAGAGGGGTAAGATCTTTCTTCCCCACGGCGTCGACTCGCTGCTCGAAGTCCGCATCGTGCTCGACAACAGCGCCCATGAGGCGTTCGAACAATGCGCGACTCATGCGGTTCCTCCGACGAAAGAGCTTCTCAGGGTAGGTGGGATTCTCACAGAAATAATCATTCCATAGACGCAAGTGTGCAGCTTGGAAATCGCGGTCGAGATTCGCCGCTTTGCCAGGCTCCGAACCACCTCTCTTGCGCTTAATGGGGGCCTTCTGCGCAGAAAGAAGCAGGAGCAAGAACAACTGCCTCATGGGATACATACATACACGCTTATTTAGATGTTAACACTTATCACGAAACCTTCTGCGCACGTACCTCATCGTCGCCGCTGCCGCTGCGGAGCCCCAATTCTTCGTCCGAGTCGATACTCATCGGGGGAGTTTTTCTGCTGTGAACAGAGGCGCGACGCAATTTGCTACCAGGCGGTGCGACTGAGTGAATTTGCTATCGTTCGCAAATGGTCAGTTACAGGGTTTTATTCTGATTTGATGATGGGATAGAGACACTGCGGTGGAGATGCCCTTATGTATCTAATACCAAGGAGTTTGATATCAAAACGAGCAGTATTTCTCGCTCAATAGCCCCAGTGGCACTTGCGACCTGGCGCGAGTCGTCCTGGTCGGACCGGTTTGGGGGCCGGTCGCTGCTGTATTGGGGTGGCTTCGTATGCGTTCCTTGAGTGAGCCCTTCGAACAAACACTCGATTCGCAGAAGTCAAAGCAAACTATTCTAAAATCAAATACAAAAGCTTCCTTATTCCTTCAGACCCAATCAGTCTGTTTAGGACAGATTCACGACTGACAAGCTAGCACGGAGTCTACAAGCAGGGCTCCATCTCAGCTAAATCCTTACAAACCTTCTCTCACCATCCACAACCTCATCAGCATCTTCTCTCACAAGCACGCAAAGGAAACGCATCACCGCGCTCATCCCTTCCGCTCACACTGTCCTTCATTCATCTTACCTTCATCTTTCATAACCTTGTCATCCGTCTTTGTCATCTTTCCGCGCCTTCGCCACCGTAGTCCAACTGGCCTCCAAAAGATGGCGCGACTCCGGGAGTGCGCACCGGTCCACCTGAACAGCGGTATACAAAAGCCAAGTAAGCGTTCTAACCGGTTCATGTCAAAAAATTCTTCATCGGGGATCTCATCACCCCAGTCATCCGTCATCAGCCCGGTCGCGGTGCTCGCCGCCGCCGACTGTCCTTCGCCAGTCCCGAGACGATGGCCGCCGTTCTAACTCGGGACACCCTCCCCGACTGAAACTCGACGCCCACGTCGAGGCTCAGCAGCTCCAGCAGCCTCACGCTTGGCACACAACGCGCGGCGCTCAGTCTGCAGTCCGCTCCTCGTACGCACTACTACTCATCGCTGTTCCCCACCACCATCCATACGCCAGAACGCTTCACTCAGCCGTTCGGCTTGTTCTTGCTCTTCAAGGGCCTTACACCAATCGTCATATCTGTTGCGCGCCACTCCAAAAGGAGAACGCCCGCCAACTATCGACTCGTAGCTTCGCCACACGCGACTAACTACACTTAGACAGAGCACAGATCCATACAGCACCACCAGCTGGTAGTTCGCCTCTATCAGCTCCTCTAACGTCTTTACGTTGTCGTCAATCCAACCGTAGGTCACGATCACATTCCCAGGTAACCTTGACAAGCCTATTCTAGCCCTTCGTAAGAGAACAACACCGCATAGAAATAGAGCGTAGACCCCAAGACTCGAAAGAGCCCAAACCACCATGCAAAATAACTCCGCACGACCAAGAGTTCGTAGAGATTCCATACGAGTACCCCGACAGTACATTCGCCACGACAGCCAAGCCACCCGACACACACGCGGGGCAAAAACACACACCAATACTCGTGGAACGCACCCAACCATTTGTAGATCAGTCGACCGAGGCCCTCGCGGTTGACCCCTTTCGCCTCCAGCACGACCATCGGAGTCGCGAGTAGAGCTTCACAGATCTTCCAGGTACGAGTGCGGAACGGCTGTCCTCTCACTGCGGGACCTCTCACATACTTACCATACTTCCGCACACACAGCTTAGCCCAACTACTCCACTTCAGCAAGAAGTGAGCGGTGCTAGACACCAAGCGAAAGCCAACCTTACGCAAAGGCTCGGTGGCCATCCACAGAACGGCACCCGCCGCTAGCCGAAGTAGTTCCCGACAGTGTTGAACCATCCATTCACAGCTCACAATAGCCGTCGTCACCACGAACGATACGGCCTCACTGACCACAGCAAATGTCACTTCCATTGACTCCGGAACGCCGTCGTTTGAGAAATGCACTTCATCCCAGGTGCCTCAGAATTCCACCGGCCTCAAGCACCCGAGAGACTTGTCAACGCGGAGGGTTCGCTTTCTGACATTATCGCACAGTCTCACGAACAACCTACATACTCACACCCCGATTTAGACGATCCAGCCGACAAAAGTAACGGTGGTCCGTATCCATCGATCATACTGCTACGTAGCGTCGATAGGTAAAGGCAACTCACTTGCCGATTTCTCTCCGAGCGCACAAGCTCCGCCAGCGCAGACGCTCACGCCCCTACCTCGCCATGTCGAAGAAACCCGCCAAACGGATCTTCAAGAAGAAGACCAAATTCGACCAAGATCTCGAAAAGCTTCGGACGCTCCTCGAGGGGGACTTCGCCGACAAAAAACACGAAGCACTCAACCAAGTGCTCTTCCGGTCACGCCTCTGCATCAATAAGTCATCACGGGGACTCGAAGCCCTCGACAAGTTGGTGGTTGTCCTTCATCACGACGGGCCAGGCGCCGCGCTCACGAAGACAGTGTTGCTCCTGCCTGCGCCAGCCGACATGGAAGAGGTCAAGGCTCCCGCGCACCACTTATTCTTGGAGATGCCCGAGTCGAAGTGCCCGCCAAACGTCCCGCCGGCCAAGCGAAAGCTCCGCCCGCCAAGAAGCAAAAGACAGTCGCCTCCAAGAAAAAAACGCCCAGATTCAGCTTCATGCTGCCAAGTTCAACCACGGCGACCATCAAAACAGACCTCGTGAACATCATCCAAGTCGCGGGAAAACACCTTTCCGGGTTGCTTACCCATGGCGCGGCCAGCGCTGTTGGTACGACCCGAAGGTTTATCCCGACTTGCATTTGCTCCGCTGGCCAACATACATCCGTCACCACAAGGTGTACTACGAGTCCGCCATCTACGCGCCATCGACGAAGGCGGACGAGCATCGCAAGTACAAGCTCAACGCGATCATCGCCAGAAACAAGTTCATCAGCTACAACATCGAAGAGTTCGGGTACTACAGCTTCCTCGAGCGGTTTGAGAACAGCGCCCACCACTCGCTGATGTGGCTCGGTGGAAGGCCGCGAAGCACGCCGCCAACATCCCGGACTCGAACGGCCCACCCCCCGAAGACCTCAGCGTGCTTCTCGCCAAAGAACGTGCCCGCTACGACCGAGGCCTGGCCCGCGCACAGGTATGCAAGGCGTTCATCGCCAAGATCAACTACCCGCTTCAAATTGATGAAGACGGCTACGCGTCCATCTTCGAGCTCCTGGAACCGGCGCTGCTCCTAGACCTTTCCCGCAACCAGCCAAATCGTCTCTCCGACCGAGCACTAGCCCGCACCAAGTTAGACGTCGCAAGCTAACCACTCCCGTCACCTTCATGGATCAGCAACCGCAACAGGGGTCCATAGAAGTTGCTTCTCCGACATATCACGCTCCTCCCGCTGCAGCGACAAATCGGGCAGGAGTTGGTGTCCAACGAACCAGTCAAATACTACGAGAAGGAGTACAAGCGGTCAGAGGGAGGCGACAACGACTCAGACTTCGAAGACGACGGTGTGTTCACAGCGATCTTGCCCACTCCGCCAGCCCTAATTTGAAGTTTAGCTCCCGCGAGCAATGACGACGACGACGACAAGCAGTCCGTCTCGAGCCCCGCAACGGCAACGGCCCCTCAATCGACGAGCTCCCCCGACGGCGGCAAGATCCAAGCCAGCGAGCCTAGCGGCGCGGACGCCACGTCATCCATTCAGAAAATCACTTAGCCTATCAGTACCCGAATACACCATTTTTCTTAGATGAGAAGCACATACTCATCATTAACTCAAGCGTTGGCATCAGCCAATCGAGCGCCCCTATTCAATTCCGGCAACCCCTCTTCTTCCGATCCGCTTGCTCAAACGCGGCAATCAATTCTGCATACTAAGGCATCAGCGCTCCTCGAGCCAACCAGAAGTTTCGTAAGTGGACGTAAGTAACAAATATTCTACTTTACGACCACCGTTCCTCTTAGCGGCCACGTCAACCAGGGGCGCAGCAACTCCAATTACAACCGTATCTTCCCCTCCAAGCGTTAACTGTTCTGCAAAACTAGAGACTGGTTGGCCAGCTTCCGTTAGCGGCCCCTCATCGCCACCTGCGACGCTTTCATCTAAACCCTCTGGAGACTCATCCATATAGGGCCGGGTTCATTTTCCACGGTACGGCTTCAACCTTTTCACATTCACTGTAACTGTTCGATTCGGATGCGACGGAATGTCGATCTTGTTAGCGTTCTCGTTCACTTTCCCACTATTCGATACGGACCGTACCAAGCATAGGCAAGCTTCCTCGTCCGCAATTCTCCTCGCCGGGCTCTAAACACCTGATACACCCAAACAGGGTATCCTTTTTCGTACTCTACAGCCTCCTGATCGTCGAGGCGCCGTTTGTGCCGATCCGGAACATTCAACAGCTATTTCGGCCACTGGGGGCCGCTCGCGCTGCAGCTCGGCGGCTGAAGCACCAATCGGGTGCCGCCTTCGCTGCGCTCGACAACCGGTTAAAGGCCAAAGGGGAGACGAATAAAAAGTGACAGGCGCTGACAGTCAAATGGACAGGAGGGGCACTTCTCTAGTTGTATAGACTAGTCGTTCGCCGCCGCTCCGCGGTGGTGGGTGTAGTTTGGGTCCCAACCCGTTTCGCTCGCTGTTCCAGCTCGCTCCACTACTGGGTAGCCCACCTCCGCTTCGCTCGGGTGGGCTGTTGTTGGTTTTTGGTTGTATCTATATTATACGTTCGTGCATATATACGTATGGCTATGGCAACCGTGTCCCTTGATAATCGTTTGTACGGTGGATACTTACACTATGTTTTAAATTGATAAAAATAATATAAAGTGTCAGCAATTACCCAGTCCGCTATACCCATGGCTCTAGTATCCCTGTTTAATAGTCTATATAGCAGTTAGTATTAATTAATTATAATTCATTGTTATGGTTGCATCGCCCCCGTTCCGCTCGCGGGGCTCGCTGTACTACTCGCCGTGGTCGGTTGGCACCGTTGGCAGGGCGGCCCCTTCGGTCCCGCAGGTATTTGGCGGGTGCCGCCATCGCTAACGCTCGGCATCGAACTGACCGATCAGAGAACGAATATATCTAACGCACGGCTATTATTGCAGGTGTTTGGAAATAGAAGCCAGTCCGAATAATGGTGGGATGCGACACGGTGGGTTCGATACCCCCCGGGGGCATGCGACAGCGCAGGCCGATGCCGCAGGGCAGGGACCGGACGGACAGCATACAGGCATACATCAGATTCGGTTAGTTGAGGTTTGTAACGGACCTAGAATATGCCCGTCACTGGCTTACACGTAGCGGTAGAGGAAGCGTCCCGGTCTCAGTTAGACTGAGAACCAAGTACTAATTCCAGTGTAAATTCAACTCTGATTTATTATTAGACCAGGGTGCGGGCCCTTAGGACTAATGTGAACCACTCAAATACAGGTCAACAGCTGGTTGGCTGAAAGTGGGGTCTGGCTCCCCCCACGTTTCTGCCAATCAGATAGAGCCAACTCAACACACGCTAGCCGTGTGCTGTCTGTACCTACTTATGTAATGCATGTAAGGGTGTCTGGTGACACATGTAAAAATGGAGGGCCCATTACATCACCCTCCTCTCAAGGCAGCACTCACGAGACGTGAGTGCAAGCTAAACAAATTCTTGGAAACTGAGAGACGTCAGTTGGCGCGGCGTCAATGGGGAGATTACGATGCGAGCGGACCAAAGCTGCTGCGCACCGCAGGAGTACAATCAAATTCGCGTGGCGAGGAGCAGGGCGCGGCAGAACGCTGGGCAGACCGGGGAGGACTCGGGGGCGACAACAACGGAGATGGCGACGACGACTGGGACGACGGCAGGCTCGCGGACGACCACCGCGAGGACGCCAGCGACGACGCAAGCTTCGGCGACGACTACCAGCGCGGGCATGCCCGCGCTACGGGCTCCATCATCACTGCGCGTGATGGATCGAGAGCTGAAGCCGTGGGACTTGTATGACTTGTCGGGTGCCGAGCCGCTAGAGTCGCTGGTGACGATGCAAGACTACTTCCGTCGGTTCCGAGCGCTGCGGGGAATGGATATCGATGGTGTCGCGTATGATTCACTCCAGCGGTCGTGGTGTGCCGTGATCGTCCGATGGAATCGGATGCTTCGGGAAGGGGACAACTTCATCGCATGGCTCGCGGATCGCGAGGAGGTGGTCGGTCAGCATTCGCTGCGGGAACTGCGCACGCGCGTGTGCAGCAACGCGTGGGACGAAGATCGGATCTGTTACGTGCAAGTCCGCGAAGGTTGTGCTGTCTGCGGCAGCTCAGAGCATTTCTCCGAGGCGGACGGAACACGCGAGTGCACCGAGCGGCCGCTCGGCGAGTCGGAACAGTCGTGGATCGCCAAGTATCGGCACGCGCTCAACGAAGTCTCTGTAGTTTCTATTCGCGGTGGAGGCCGCCGTGCTCGTTCGCGACGGGTTCCATCTCCGTCGCCACATGGCCGTTCACGTTCTCGGTCGCGGTCGGCGACGGCGCCGTTCTCGATCGCGGTCTTGATCACCGCGGGGACGGCGGCAGCAGCGCTCTCGTTCGCGATCCCGTTCTCGTACTCGAAGACCACATCCGGGACATATCGGAGGAGCACTGAACGTGGCTCCCACGTATCTTCATCAGACGGATATCCAAACCAGCGCACTCGGTAACGCCGCGCGGGAGGGGTCCCGCGCGTGGACGGAGAGCTCGTACGTGCGCGGGTACGAGACGTCGCACGAGGGGGATCCTCGTGCGCCACGAGAAGATCCACGGTCCAGCACGTCTGGTCCACCGAGTCAACAATCGGCGGGGGAGGTTCGGGGCGATAGCGTGCACACCCGGATGATCCAGGGGGATGTCGAAGCTGCGACGAATCGTGCTCCGGACGCTCAGGCAGAGACTGAGGCGGTGACGGCTCAGGTCACAGGCGAGAAGGGAGCGTGAAGCGGCGCGCCAGTCAAATCGGGAGTTGCTGGCGCGGACTCGGGAGTTGGAGCGGCATGTCTTCGGGGCGCCGCGGACGGGTGCACAGCCGCGGCAATAGGCGACGCGGGCGGCGCGTCGGGAGGGGCGTTCACTCTACGCTCCGGCGTCGACGCCGGAGGATCCGTCGCGGACGGGACAGTAGCGGGGTAGTACTTCTTGAGTCGCCCGACGTAGAACGTCGGGTGTAGTCGTAACGACGTAGGAATATCCAACGTGTATGCCTCTCCGTTAACCTTCATGACTCTGAAGGGACCAATAAAACGAGGCGCGAGCTTACTCGCGCCAAGATTGGTTACTGCCGAAGAGCGGATGCTGTCGGTGGATAGGAGGACTTGTTCTCCTGTCGTGAACGTAGCCATGTTCTTTCGTCCGCGCTTGTCCGCGTTTTAATTTTGCTTATCAACTGCATCTTGAAGTGCATCGCGCACAAAACGGGCGATCGACTCGAGGCGCTGGACGAACGCCGAAACAGCGGCGTTATCGACTTGGCGCGCCGGGGACTTCGGCGTGTAGTTCGCAGCAATTGGAGTACCGGTGTTGCCGGGGTGAATCAGACTGCGCGCAGTCCAAGCTGCGAGAGGAGACGCCGTGGAACTCAGCGCCGCGAGGGCTTGCTACGACTTGGAGCGGGTGACCGCATGCAGTGCCTCGGGGTCGTGATCTCCACTCGTCACAACATCGTCAACACCATTATCCTCATCATCATCCCCACCCAGAGTGGAGACACCAGGCACCATGGGATGGCCCACAAGGAGAGCAGGAACGCGCGAGTGCCGCGCGTTGTTCGCAAAGAACGGAGTTACCGCCGTCGACGCGTCTTCCGCGTTGTTGAGCGCAAACTCGACAAGGGGTAAAAACGTGCTCCAACTCGTAAAGGAAGTCGCGTAACTTCGAAGGACATATTCGAGGACTCTGTTAACACGCTCGGTCTGGCCATCCGTCTCCGGATGGGCCGCCGTCGACATCGACAGCTTCGTCCCCAGAAGCTGGAAGAGGGCGTCCTGAACGCGGACGTGAACCGCGGATCACGATAGGAGACGATCGACTCGGGTAAGCCATGGTGGCGGAACACACAATCGACGAAGTGCGCCGCGGTCTCAGCCGCGGTGACCGTATCACTCACGGGGGTGAGATGCACCATCTTCGTGAATCGATCTACGAAGACCAAGACGCCGTTCCGTCCGTCAGCATCGGGGGGAAGCCCGAAGACAAAGTCCATGGAAACTGAGCGCCAAGCCTCAGTTGCGATAGGCAGTGGGTGCAGGGGGGCTTGTGAAGACTTGGACGGCTTCACCCGTTGGCAGGTCTCACAAGTGCGGACCCACTTGTGAATCCACTTACACATACGGGGCCAATAAAAATCGCGGGACACCGCCGCGAAGGTCTTCTCGCGGCCCAAGTGTGCGCCCATGGGGCTGTTGTGAAACTCGTGAATGATACGAGCCCGTAGATCGTCGTCGTTGGGCACGACAACTCGCGGAGCATCGAAACGATCGATATTGTAGCACAGCAGGTCACCGTCGAGATGGTAGCGGTTAATCTGGTTGCGCGTATTGCGCGAGAGTGCTCCCAGCGTCTCGTCGCTGGGAGAGCGGAGGTGCGCCAAGATGTTGGCGTAGACCGCATCATCTGCGTACGCCGCGGCGATCTCATCGCGCAAATCCGTCTCGGGCGAAACAGACGTCAGGTTTATATCTGACGCCGTGCACACTGCGCAGTGTTCATCACTGTCATCTTCGTCGTCAATCACTTGACGACCCAGCATAACGCGAGGATCGTAATCGGGACGCCGAGATAGTGCGTCGGCGAGGATGTTGTTCTTGCCTGGCTTAAAGAGCACGACGAAGTTGTACTCGGTGAAGAACGACAACCAACGCGCCATACGCTGGGATAGATGAGGCGACATCATCGCTGTCCGCAGCGATGCATGATCCGTGTACACGGCAAAGGTCTGCTCGCCCAGCAGATACACCCTGAACTTGATCAGAGCATAGCGCATCGCAAGGCGTTCCTTGTCGTGGACGGGGTAGTTGCGCTCGGCCGGCATCATTTGTCGTGACTGGTAGCTCACGGCTCGTTCATGGCCTTCATCGTCGAATTGCATGAGCGTGCACCCGATAGCGAAATCGCTAGCGTCACACACAACGTGGAAAGGCTTCGAGTCGTCCGGGAGCATCAGTATTGGCGCGGACGCCAAGCTCTTCTTCACCGAATCGAATGCGGTTTGATGCTCGGGGCGCCAAGACCACGTGGCGTCTTTCTTCAACAGCGACGATAATGACTGGATCAACCTAGCGTAGTCTTTCGTGTACTAGATAGTTCGCGAGGCCCAGCCACTGACGGAGCTCAGTGGGATTTGTGGGTGTTGGCCACGAGCAAATAGACGAACCTTCTCTGGGTCAGCACGTACTCCATTCTTGTTCACGTAACAGCCGAGCACCGGGATTTCCGGTGCGCAGAATACACACTTCTTGAGGTTGGCATACGGTTTGTTCTCTCTCATCACTTGAAAGACTTGCCTCAAGTACCGGATATGGACTTCTACCGCGCTGAGGCCATCCTCAGCGCGACTGTGGACAAAGATGTCGTCGAAGAAACTCGGCGCGAAGTCGCAGAGTGGGCGAAACACATGGGAGACCATGCGATGAAACGTGGCGAGGGCGTTCTACAGTCCTTGGAGCCACTCCCAGAGCATACCACTGGGAGTACTGACAGCCGTGAGAGGAATGTCACTCTCGCGCATCAGTATCTGGTCGAAGCCATCGGTCAGGTCGATGGCAATGAAGATGACGCTGCCCGACATGGAGTCCAGTACCATGTCCTCGCGCGGAATCGGGGTCTGCGCTGGGATCGTGGCGTCGTTAAACTTGTTGAAAACGCGGACGATGCGTGGCCTTCTTCACGCAGAAGGCCGGGCTCGAATGTGGCGAGGTGCACTCGCGGACATAGCCGGCTTGCCGGCGACCTTCGAAGAATTCGTCGATGGCCTTCACTTGGTCTCGCGCAGTGGCCACTGCCGTGTCACGCAGTACTTCGCGCCTGGCAGACTTGCTCGATGTCCCCGGCCTTGAGGTCCCGGAGGAAGTTCTTCCAGGAGATACCTGGGAGGCTGGTAATGGACTTGGCGTCGCGAGGCGGGCTCGCGACTTCGATAACGCGTGTGTGACTAGGAACTCCGTCCACATACGCGATTGTGCAGACCGACTCGGTCGGGTCTGGAGATGGGCTGACATCACGGCGAGGCTTCAATCGTCGCCGCGACCTGCGGGACGTCTTCGTGCGTCTCGAGCCCCTGCTCAAGACTGAGGTGTCGCTCTCGCTGGACGATGATGCACCCTCCTCTAGGCGTGAGACCTCGTTCTCGACCGCGCCCATCACGCGCAGAGGTGACACTGTACCAACCGCGAAATCGTCATGCGGGAGCCTCAGCTCGACCGCCTCGTTCTGCATCCGTGTTCCTCGCGGATGCGCTCTTGTTTGTCTCTCACGCGCGCGCCTCCGCGCGTGCTCGCCCTCGGCTTCGCCAGTAAGCAGCACTGCGCACGTCGTGCAGAGAGGGCCATCGCTCGCTCTGCGCACAACGTGTGTCGTGGACGCCCCGCCCACGACTGTGACGTGGGGCCAGTCTCTTGATACAACCAAGAGGTGCGTGAAGACCTCGCTTACGTCAAAATCTTGACGGCGCTTGACCGAGCCAGCCAGCCAGTCGATCTGGGGCTGATATCGGGCCAGCCATGGGATACCCAGGATACAGTAAAACACGTAGTTCATCTCGAGTACGATGGAGCGTCTGGCGGGCTGCTCGTTCTCGCTTGCTGCTCGCGGAGCGGCAAAAGCGGAAGTGAGAGCGAGAGCGAGCTGCCCGCCCCGCACCGCGTGTCCGCAAAGTAGATTAGCAATAACATACAAATACACAGTTCTCCTATACTTAACCGCAGTGTTTTTCCACCAGCACGGGGCACACCATCTTGGCAGCGCATAGCCAACGATGCAGTCTTGCATAGAGTAGCGCAGTTGTTGTTGCAGTTATCTTGCACCGTCACACACCTGCACACGGTGCGCGACGGGCGCAAGATCCCGAATCTGATGTGCCAATCGGGATAACTGCCGGTGGACAGTGGCTCGAGTGTTGAGCACTGGACACTGGCAGACTGCAGCGCAGCCCACTGTGGGCTGCAATCTCACACTCCCACTTGATCTCGGCGATGGAGTCGTCGCGATCACTTCGCTCGTCTTGATCACCAAACCAGAGCATGGTAGCGTGATCCGCAGCCACAGTTGGTAGCAGTCCGGACAGCAAACAGTACTCCCACTCGATGTCCATTGTCATTCGCACGCGTATATGTAGGCCAGCTAGTTGAGTCGCACAGCAGCAGCAGGAGCCGCGGCAGCAAACACATCAGCCTGGCTGGTTTCACCTAATAGTGGTAGCACCTTCATAGCAGTCCGAAGCTGCGAGAATTTCACGACACCAAGCGCTTTGGTCATCACGTCAGCCACCATCTCATTGGTGCTAACGCGTTGGGTTGTGATCCGCTGGAGTTCCACATTTCGTCGCACCATGTGGTACTTGTTGTCGATATGTTTCGACTTGGAGTGCTTACCAGGTTTTGCAGTCAATGCAATAGCACCCTGGTTGTCTCCCAATAGCAATGGCACTGGATGCTTCCAGCCAAGTTCCTTGCACAGGCCAGTAAGCCATATCAGGTCCTTAGTCGCCTCTGCCATCGCCACGTACTCAGCTTCGCAGGTGCTAAGTGAGTTGATCTCCTGCTTCCGGGAGGCGTACGAGATCACGTTGTTGTCCAACATGGTCACGTATCCGCTGATACTCCTCCTATCCACGGGATCATTCGCGTAGTCTGCATCAGAGTAGGCACAGACTTGCACACCTTCTCCTGGCTGCACGTCCATCACCAGACCATAGTCAAGGGTCGCCTTCAGGTAGCGAAGCACACGCTTGGCTTGTGCGTAATGCGTGAGGTCGTAGCAAGCCAGATACTTTCCAAGGTGGCGAGTAGCATGAGCAATGTCTGGTCTTGATGCATTGACCAGATACTGGAGGGCGCCTACCAGCTCTCGGTAGGACAAGTACTCCTTCGTAGCAGGCACTTCTGCCGTCGAAGGTGTCGTCGCCTCAGGCGTAGCAGTTCTCCATGTGGAATCGCTTCAGCACCTCCAGCACGTACTGTCGCTGCGAGTACACAATCTGCTTCCTCGTCTTGTTTATGAGTATCTCCACGCCGAGCAGGTACTTTACTGTCCCCATCGTCGTAAGCTCAAAGGTCTCTTGTAGAGAGGCAGCAACCTCTTCGCACTGCTTGCGAGGACCCATCAGCAGTAGGTCGTCCACATAGACCGTTAGCAATAGCGTCACTTCGCCATCCTTCTTTAAGGCATAGAGGCCGTAGTCCGACTCCAAACGCATCAACCCCATGGCTAACAGCTTCGCATGAAGTGTCTTGTTCCAGATGTTCGGTGCTTGCTTTAGCCCGTACAGACTCTTCAGGAGCCGACAGACCATCGATGGTCCGTCAATCTGGAAGCCAGGTGGTTGTTCCATGAAGATCAAATCATCGAGGTCACCATACAGAAAGGCAGTCTTGACGTCGTACTGTAGCACCAGCCATCCGCGCTGGATAGCATAGTAGATTGCAGTGCGTATCGTCTCGAATCGGATCACAGGTGCGTAGGTCTCAGTGTAGTTGATCCCCAACTGCTGCTTAAACCCGTGAATCACAAGTCTCGCTTTGAATCTTTTGATCCGTCCGCGTTCATCTTTCTTGACTGCGAATACCCATCTGCAAGTGATGACCTTGTTCTTCTTGGCGTCCGTCCGCGGCACAAGTTTCCATGTCTTGCGGTCCTTCAGGGACTGAAGTTCTACCAGCATGGCAGTCCCCCACTGCGGACAGAACTTGCTCGCGCGAGCCTGCTTGTAGGTAGTCGGTATCTGCACATCCGTAGTAGCCTGCACATGGCCCACCACGTACTCCGACAATCGAACGTTCACCTTCTGCTTCCGTCTTGTTCGCTTCAGGCACGGCTCCGTAGGCGGAGATTCAATTTCGAAGCCACTTGTCTTCTTCTCCACCGCTGCAGGTTTATTGCGTCTGCTACGCTTTCGATGCATTCTTGTCTTGGCCACGCTTTCTGATGCCTTAACAGGAACCTGCAGGTCAGCCAATGACGCAGCATCCGGCTGTGACTCCACCCTGTCGCACACAGGTGAGTCAGCATCTCTTTGACAATCATCTGAACTTTGCACGTGTTCAGCATGTTTGTCCTCCAATGACACGATATCAAGTTGCTTTGCCGCACTAGCAGAAGCAGCAGTCCGATCAGGAAGGTACGTATCCATACTGGTCTTGATTCGTGCCACTGGTACGGTCTCTGGGAGCTTGTGGTCACCATCTGCAAATGCGTTCTGCATCAGGTGCCGCACGTATGTGCCGTCGGTCGTGTACTCCTCATGGAATGTCACGTTACCACCACGAGCCGTCACCACTTGCGCCGTCATTAGATCCATAAACTTGTATCCAATAGTGTTGTCACTGTAACCCAGTAATAAACACAATCGTGCTCTTGGTTCCAGCTTCTCCTTCTTTTGTCTTGACTCTGGGGGCACACGCACATGTGCAATACAACCCCAGGTTCGCAGGTCGTCAAGATTGGGCTCTGTCTTAAACAGTTTCTGGTGCGGCGGCCCCAGCCCAAGCGGCTTGGTAGGCAACCAGTTCAAGGTCGCCACCACGTGAAAGAGAGCTTCTCCCCACAGAGAGTTAGGCAAATGCGTAGCAGTCAGCATAGCCCGTAACCGCGGTAATACAACTCCATTCGCCCGTTCAACAATACCGTTTTCTTGGGGGGAGTACGCATTGGTAAACTTCTGCTCGATGCCAAGTGTGTCGCAGAACTCACTCAACGCGTTGCTGGAGAATTCACCACCTTGGTCAGATCGTAATCGCAGTACTGTCTTTCCAGGGAACCTCCTAGCAAGGCGGTTCAACAGCACCTGAATGTGCCCTTCCGCCTCGCTTTTCTTCTTTAGCAAGTATACCCACTTGTATCTGGTAGACTCGTCAATGATGAACAGGAACATTGTCGCTCCATCCACAGTAGGCTCACTCATCGAGCAAATGTCCATCATGAGAGTCTCCAAAGGCATGGATTTCCGCACAGGAATCCGCGCATAGCTCATGCGTTTAGCCTTAGCAGCAGCCCAAGCAACGCAATCGTAGAAACTCAGGTCTTTCGCATTG
>BSXT01018859.1:0-22475 GCA_030267785.1 Phytophthora fragariaefolia
CTCCCCACAGAGAGTTAGGCAAATGCGTAGCAGTCAGCATAGCCCGTAACCGCGGTAATACAACTCCATTCGCCCGTTCAACAATACCGTTTTCTTGGGGGGAGTACGCATTGGTAAACTTCTGCTCGATGCCAAGTGTGTCGCAGAACTCACTCAACGCGTTGCTGGAGAATTCACCACCTTGGTCAGATCGTAATCGCAGTACTGTCTTTCCAGGGAACCTCCTAGCAAGGCGGTTCAACAGCACCTGAATGTGCCCTTCCGCCTCGCTTTTCTTCTTTAGCAAGTATACCCACTTGTATCTGGTAGACTCGTCAATGATGAACAGGAACATTGTCGCTCCATCCACAGTAGGCTCACTCATCGAGCAAATGTCCATCATGAGAGTCTCCAAAGGCTTGGATTTCCGCACAGGAATCCGCGCATAGCTCATGCGTTTAGCCTTACCAGCAGCACAAGCAATGCAATCGTAGAAACTCAGGTCTTTCGCATTGATCTCAATACCGACATCAAGCTTACTCGCTAACAGTTTCACGGTACTCATGCCCATGTGGCCAAATCGCTGATGCAACAGCTCCATTGACCTCTTGCTGTCCATGCTTGGCATCACCGCAGCCATCACCATCACGTCCGTCACCTTCTTCACCCGCATGTGGTAGATGTTTGCAGTCATCTCGAACTTCAAGGTGGTGCCTGGCTTTGATAGCCAAGCGATCTGCTGATCAGGTGAGCATGTCAACTTGAACTTGCCCGTCGTTTGCAGGTACCCCAGACTGATGATATCCACCTTTGCGATAGGTAAGTACATCACGTCGTCCAGGAGCCGGTCTTCAAGTTCACCAGTTGCTTCATTTAGGATCTGCAGCAATACAGACCCACAAATGTTTGCATGTTCCGACGTTCCGTTCGCAAAATCGAGCTTGCTGGTCTTGTCCTCTCGTAGCGTGGTGAAGAGTGACAAGTCTCCACATACGTTGGCCTGCGAGCCCGAGTCCAGGATCCACTCAATAGTGTTTGCATCAGTAGCTTGAATGTCTTGTCTTTGAGCCACTGCATTCACCTGTCTCGGTCCGCGATCATCAAACCGACGAGGCAATTGCTCGCGGCGACGAGGCGACAAGTTCCTCCGGTGGTAATCATCACGCCGCGGTGACGGTCCACGCCCAGGTGGCGGACCATCATAGCGTTGCTGCGGTGGCGGTCCATAGTTGCTAGGCTGGTCACGCATGGGTGGACCAGCTCGAGGTTGCGACCTCCTGCCCCATGGTGGAAGCGGCGATCGACTGCGTCCCCGTCCTCGTTGCGGTGGACCTCCACGTCCAAAGTTGCGTGGTGGCGAGCGACTTCTACCATACATACGCGGAGGAGAGCCACCACGTCCAAAGTTACGTGGTGGCGAGCGACTTCTGCCAAACATGCGTGGTGGGGAGCGCCCTCGATCAAACTCACTCTGCTGCAGCTGCAACTGCACTTCGTACTTGCCCCTCTCGTAGGGAGTGAGTCCTTGGGAAGCAGAGTTTGCATGACTGGGTTCTTGGAGTCCGCGTTGCTGCGAGCCCATCATGAGCCCTTGCCCCACGTAGTAGAAGAGCGACTCCCACGATGGAGGTGGTCCCAAAGACCGAGCAACACCCTCCCACTGGCTCTGCGCGGCGCCCGGCACAGCCGGTTGCATTGCCAGCGGCGCCTGCTGCACCTGGCGTTCGGGAACAGTAGGCTGCAGCTGCAACTGCTGCGGCGTTGAAGGTACGTTGACATTAGCATGATCGTCATCGTTATCACTTTCTGCAGGAGTAGTAGGCGAGTAGATTGGCGAAGGTGGTGGGTCTTGGTTCACAGGCTTTGTACCACTCGTGTCCGAGTTGCCTTGTCCGCCACACAGCGATAGACCGGCAAACTGGTCTTGGGTCCCCGTACTGGGCTCAGTTTGGCGCACTGAGCTTACGATCGAAGAAGGCATCTTCTTCTGGCGTTGCTTCTTTGCCTTGTCCTTGTCCGCCAGGTCCGGCCTCAATGGTATCCCAGTGTTTGCAGTACACTCGGAATACCAGTGGCCATTGCCACCACAGTTTGCGCAATTTGTTTTCAGCTTTTTGTCTGCCACATTCTTGGCTCGCTTGCGCTGTGCTTTGCTGCGCTTGCGGGATACGCCTTGTCCTTGTCCTTGGCCGGCACTGACCTGGGCCACACGCAGAGCCTGCGAGACTTGTTGCCCGGTCTGGCCTCGGAGTTGTTCACGTTGATGTTCGGCAGCACGCAGGCGCTGCACTGCTTCTGCCACCGTAAGACTCTTGCGATCATGATTGTTGATCCAGTCGCCGTGTTCACGCGCCAGTCCTTGGTAGACTTCAACACAGTTTGACAGTAGTAGGCTTGCATGTTGCCACTCCGTAAATTCTCCATTGGCTTGATGAAGGAGCGTCACCTTGCGTGCGACGTCATCAACGTAGGCCGTGCCAGTCTCGCCCGACTTGAGCCTACGCGTCACCAATTCTTGCAGCAAGTAGTCAGGATTGATGCCATCACCGGCCTCAAAGTGCTGCGTGATGCGCTCAAGCAGCATCGCGGCGGCATCCATGTTGTCGCGGATGTCGTCGATCTTGAATGTCGTGCGCAGGTCCACCGACAGCGACAGCGCGAGGGCGGAGAACGCCTTGTTCTTTCGCGCCTCAAACCATTCATGGTACTTGGCCCGGCTGAGCCCCTCGGTGCTGTCGTACCGCTCCGTGCCGTATGTGATGGCGCCAAGCATGCGCGTGTCGAAGTGCAACGGCACCTCGCTGCGCCACGACTTGTAGTCCCCCTTGCTGTGCAGCTTGGGCAGCTTGATGGGCGGCGAGCTCACCAAGGCCTTGGTGTGCTCTGCCAGCTCCTTGTCGTCGTAGCGGCTCCCCACATTCATGCTGCCCAGGGGCGGCGGCTGCAGGTTCCGCTGGTCGTCGCCTTGCGGCAGCGGCAGTCGCTGGTTTGTGCTTCCGCTTGGCGGGGACTGATTCGTTACTGGCGAATCTTCCGCGGTGTTCGCTGGGCGGGGCGCTGAATGAAGGTCACGCAGCCCTTCAAACAGTGCCTCAGCCAATGGGCGGCCGCCAGAGATTCCTGCCAAAGTGCGAATCAGGCGCTCAGCATCACTTCGTGACAGCGTCGTGTCACTAGCGACGCTCGCATTTTCGTCCAATCCAAGGCCAGCAGGGTCTTGATCGGTCGAAATTCCTCGAGTAGTGTTATCCACACCAGACGCCGGGCTTGTCGACAGCCCCGCCGCCGTTGGGCTCATAACCTGAGGTGACGCAGGGTGCGTCACTTGGCTCCTCAACCGTCTATCACTTCTAAGTGTAGGACCCATGCGAGAGTAATACAGTTAGATAGCAAAAGTTAGTAAAAAGAGAGTAATAATAAAGAAGTAGCAACACGTGATTGCCGGGCAAAGCCTCGACAGGACCACGGCGTCTGGCGGGCTGCTCGCTCTCGCTTGCTGCTCGCAGAGCGGCAAAAGCGGAAGTGAGAGCGAGAGCGAGCTGCCCGCCGCGCACCGCGTGTCCGCAAAGTAGATTAGCAATAACATACAAATACACAGTTCTCCTATACTTAACCGCAGTGTTTAGCCCCCAGTACGGGGCACACCATCTTGGCAGCGCATAGCCAACGATGTAGTCTTGCATAGAGTAGCGTAGTTGTTGTTGCAGTTATCTTGCACCGTCACGCACCTGCACACGGTGCGCGACGGGCGCAAGATCCAGAATCCGATGTGCCAATCTGGATAACTGCCGGTGGACAGTGGCTCGGGTGTTGAGCACTGGACACTGGCAGACTGCAGCGCAGCCCACTGTGGGCTGCAATCTCACAGCACGATTCTCGGAAGGTTGGTCGGTCGCTGTGCAAGTTCTGCGTGTGTAGTGTATGAGTAGTCAGCGGCCGGCAGACTTGTCCATCGAACACTGTCTTGACGACCACAAGATAAGATCGACGCGGAGTGTCAGCGGTGACAATTGAACGATGTGCTTACTGTATCAATGCTGAATCACCGAGAACCATAATTGAACGCCCTGATAGCACAGTCGAGCCCACTATACCGGTTCTCTAATCAATATCGCTTTCTTTACCATGACAGAGACCCATCGCGCATCAAAGTCTTTATACGTAAGTCGATATAAATATGAATGGTTCCGCAAATATCAATGATATCAACAATGACAACTGGATCTGAATCATTAATAACAATATGGGCTGGTTCGACTATTTGGACGTTAGGCATGCGAATAGCCCGCTTGAGAGACACGTATCTCACCATAGAAACTCTTTGCTTAGTAAAGAAGCTGGTCCGATGTTATATTTGTGTCTTTGATAAAAAATCTTACTTTACGATCCCAATCGTTATGGTCCAAGTGACTGTCGAGCTTAACATCCTCACAAACTAACCGAATTCACAAGCTCCGCTCACTGCACCATTATGTAGATCTACTGCACCGCTATGATGTGGGCTGCGGCACTTATGCTGAGCAGCGCGGACGCACACGGTTACCTGGGTCTGCCCGCTGTTACCTTCCCGAATGATGTTGACAAGACGCAGTTCGTCGCGACAATCGAGTCCAGTGCTTCGGGCTTTCAGGCTCATTCAGTGGCTCACCGGCGGAAAATACAGCAGCATTCTCAGTAGCATTCAACTCGAGCAAGTATACTTCACTCAAGGAATTCGTGACGGATTTGGGGCAGATCGTGGCGAGTGGAGCCAACATCGAATGCCTGACCGACCCAAATGAGACCCCACAGTCCCTTCCGAACGAGCTGGAGTGGACCCACTCGGGCACAGAAGGTTTTACATCATCCCATGAGGGCCCATGTGAAGCCTGGTGCGACAGCACCCGGGTGTTCCAAGACACCGATTGCGCAGAGCACTTTACTACTACTGCACCGGCAAAAATGCCGTACAATAAGGCGGGGTGTGCGGGCGCGAACCGTTTGACCTTTTATAGTGTACTGGCTAGCACTGCACTCGCCCACCTGGCAAGTTTACGTCGATTGCGCAGAGGTGGCTCAAACAGTCCTTCTCGATCCAGCTCCACCACCAGCGGGTCAACGGGGCAGTCTGAGACCCCGACAGCGACGCTTGCCACGCCCAAGTCTGGCACAGCTACTCCGTCCGTGGCAACGGCAAATCCTTCTGTTTCCACCGCACTGCCGAGTTTTACCAACTCGGTTTCTGGTGACAAAGGCGACGAGTGCGATTCGCTTGATGTTGCTGGGAGCGACGAGGAGGAGGAGGACTGTGGGTCCCTGAACATCGCCGGTAGTGATGATGACGAGATCGCTAGCGATGCAGCCACGACTGAAGAGGACTGCGGGTCTCTCGATCTTGCCGGTAGTGAGGAGGACGAAGACTGTGACTCGCTTGATGTTGCAGGTAGCGAGACGCATGCGACCACTTTCGATACTATCTCTGAATCATCGCTGAACTTCGGTGATGTCGGTGGTAGCTACATTAGCGGCAAGGTTCAGGAGCAGAACTACACGTAGTGTAGAGTGCTCTTTTTCATCAAGCGTATTTACAAGTAATTCGTGCCGTTTTAGTAGTGTTTGAGATGGCAATGTAAGCAACTCAGTGGTAATATCCGTTTCCCAAACTACATGACTATGCTTTGGTACTTTATACTTGTTCGTATATTAAACCGAACCAAAAGTTTTTGTAAAGTTTTCTATGGATCAGATAAGGTTCTTTTGTCGTTCCCTACAACCCCGTTCACCGATGCTTGCCACTCCTACGCGACTAAATGAATGGCTAGCTAGCTACTTGGAGGTTCTCAAGTTTAGAGTCAAAGCCAAGAGAACACACTCATTCCTGGTTATACATACATGACAGTTAACAGTCAACATCGGGCATGTAAGCTTACTAAAGAAAGGATAACCACTATTCGTTGCATCGCGCAAACCCACCACTGACCGTCCAAGCCGAACGTTACTCCACAAAATCGTGTTGCAGGGTCTACTGAGCAACTCTTAGTAGTGTAGGAGACCATAACCACCCGTCGAGTTAATTAATCACAGTTGTTGTCTTGTTCTGCATTCCGCTCGTGGCTTACATTTGCCGCTCATTGCACCACGATTTGTGGTCCACGAATGATACATGTACATGTACATACAGTAGTTGTGATTCATTAGATGGCTTCACCTTGGTATACCCACTAAGACAGTGTCTTGGGCTGTCACTGACAGTGACAGTGTCAGGGCAAGGTGAGCCCAGGTACATGTACAGTATGTATTGTGCCTTTCTCGTATGTTGACCAATCTGACCTCACAAGGTAGGTCCTTACCTGCGGGGTAGGTTTAAAGGCCCGATTTGCAGGACCCCCAAAGAGAATTAGGTTGATTGGGATCCATAAGTAATGCCCCGGAGGTCCTTCGGAAGACCTCAGACATAGGCTAAAGAGTACCTTTTTAGGCTTTACGGACCGAATGGCCAAGATTTTCTGGCCAAACAGTCTTTCGTAAGGCCTCCGAGCGGGTACAAAGCCAAAGCATCTAAGCGTTATTGGCTACAGCCTGGTCAATTAGGAGGTCTTCGTAAGAGCACTCCTCCTACGTAGGACCCTAGATCGGAGGGCATTTTGGCACAAGGCACAAATAATTGCTGGCGCCAACCAGGACTCAAACCATTCTGAATTGACGAAGCCTGCATCTGATCTGTTTGTGTTGAGTACATGTACTGTACATACATGTACATAGCCCGGTCGAGTTGATGTCGCGTACTACGCGACGCGTAGCATAGTGTCCAGTGGACACTGTCCACCAATCGTCGATGGGCCCCGGAACAATAAGCAAAGGAACAATAGTTCTGCTTTGCCAGCAGGCAGTAGCAGTATCGCCGCGAGAGAAGTCCCCACAAGGGACAAGCCCCGTACAACCACCGAACCGAAAGGAACCGGTGTTGCTTACCAGGCTTAGGATCAACCAGAAGTCTAGTCGCCGTTAACGGTCAAATAGAACTCTCTCTCTCTCTCTCACCAATCGTCGATGGGCCATTCCCACAAGTTGATGAATTTGAACATTTTCATAATCATCACAACCTACATGAACCGGTAATCCTGTTCATACTTTGCACTAGTGTTTCTCACGGTTCGCAGGTATCTGCATGAAGGTACAACTGACCAATCAGAGGATACCTCCAGAATGCCCGCAAAGACTACTTTTGCCTTCAGCTCTTTTCGTTGCAGGTCCTCAGCAAGGCTGCAGGTATCTGCTGATTGGTTAAAAAGTGTGCGTTGTGAGCCTGTCATTCCGATTTGGCGAAGCGGGCTCAGTGCAGTCCTGGGGTCCACTGCGAGAACTTGGCGACAGACCTCCGCTGCCAATAACGAGCTGTCAAAATGTCATGCAACACACGAGGGTCTTCCCACTCGTTCTCACTATCTTCTTCGTCGCTTGAGCTATCTAGTGCTCTATATAGAGCCGACGCCTCCAAGAGAAGCGCTACTGATTCGCGCGAGCCCTCTCTAACCATCGGAGCTCTCGCAGTCAGTTGTATGAATTGCTTTTATTGGTTGAAATCCACTGTTTTTCCTACAAGTGTTACTCATGGTTAGAAGGTTGCAGGTACGCGCTGATTGGCCGTTCAATCCTACCTGCAACCTCCAACATGCGAACCGTGAGAAACACTACTATGCGTGTATTGTACATACATGTATGTACAGTACACGTGTCCCGGCATGCAGTCCCAGCTCATCCACGCACTCAACACTGCGTGGAGCGACTTCTACAGTAGATAGAAACCGCAGCTGTCGTAGTTGAGACCACTCGACAGCGTTATGCTCGAGGACCACAAGTCGTTGTTGCGGTGAAACGCGCTGCTTCCTATCGCCCACTGAGGTAGGCCGCAGGCGGGTTACAGTACAGTACTGTAACGCAGCGGTTCGCAGCCAACTTGAAAGCTAAGCACAGCACGCCCAGATATCCCGGGTCTGTCTCTCGATTCAATTTCATCCTGCAGACTCCACTGCAATCGATTCCCATGGATTGACTGATCCCAACAGCCCTGTTACAGGGGTGCTTCCCGCGCTCTGTTCGGAAGAATCCTCTCAGTGAGAGGATACACAAGCACCTTGCCTTCAGATCCACATCACAGTGTTCTGGCGTCAATGCTGACAGCTGGTTTCGCGGCTTGCACTGGTGCATCACCGCTGGATCAGACTGATCATCAGGGCTGCACATGTAGAGACGGCGACGTCGGGTACATATACTTTGTACAAGCGCTTAGAGGTTCTTTGCAGCTCAGTGTCGCAATGTCCACACACAAAAGGTAACAAGCAGAGCACTGAATCAGTGCTCTGCTTGTTACCTTCAGTGACTGAAGGCCTTCCTCATCGACTGGATGCTGCAGAAGTTCTGCCATCACACGTGTCAGGTGGTTCTGCCAGATCCTCCCGACAGGTGTGATGCCTTCCGGTTTCTCAACTGCTTTGTGTAATAAGTCGGGCCAACTGATCTGCGTTTTCGCTGCGAACATAAGGAAAGTCAACTCATCTCTTCAAAGCCTTATCTTTACATTACCGCCCACCTGTCGGGTTCGACTGCCGATACAAACGGATGGCTCAATTTGCACCGAACGGGGGCATTTTGGCGGCGTGCAGCACCTTCAACGGGGGGAGCGTACTCGTAAAGCTGTGTCATCAAAGTACTGCAATATCTGAAGTGCAAGAGTGCGAGGGCAGGTTAGTTAGTCGCTTAGTATCAGGCTTTCATTTGCACGTGAAATCAACTTTCATTTTTAAATGAAAGTAAAAAAAAGCTCAATTACGGTGGCATCATCCTTTGGTGAATAGCGATTAGACATCCGCGGCCAAGTGTGGTACATGTACTTATTCCTAGTCAACACGACCGAAGTACACGTCACGACCACGGAGGGCTTCGCCTTCGCTGCTTATTTCGCAACCGTCTACATCAGGTTTCCAGTGGTTCGCCCAGTATCCTCTCCACTGTACTGTCGCAAGAAGTGTCAGAAATTAAAATAATAAGATGTATTGTTTTTAAATCCCACGTTGAGTTCACACCTTTACTAGCTACTGCCCTTACAAGAACGAAGATACATACCGGTACATGTACATGTACATGTACTGTACGTGTACCGTTGCTACGAACGATGTACTGTACATGTAGCACTGTATGTACTGTATTTGTACGTACATGTCCACTTGGTTTTAGGGAGAAGGACCAAAGCACGACCAAACATGAATGAACTGGCTAGTCCTAACCCGTACCTAGGAGGTCGACACAAAAATAAATAAATGTGCCTTAATGTTTGGTCATATAGACGCTACCTACACATACAATCTACACACTCTACTCTACTGTACATGTACACGTACGTGTACATGTAGGTATCGTGTCGTGAAAACTGCGCCGCTTACAGATTTCTCGGTTGTAGTCTATTTGGTTGCACCCACTGCATCGATGGTTTCCTCCTTACCTGTCCTCACCACGGGTTATGATGCGGTTGGTTTTGGTCGCCCACGATTCGCAGTAAGCATTGATCGCGGGTCGGAAAGACCGGCCATGAGTGATGAACTTGATGTTTGAGTAACGGTATGTGCATGGAAACTTATCGAGTTGAAAGGAGGGGGCTTGTGGCGTTGTGAGATTGATGGATCTGTATGGGTTGGTCGCGTCGAGAAAGAGAGAGAGAGCGAGAGATTAGAGTCAATCCAGCGTTAGATCTCAGTGATATACACGAACAATATACACCATTGGCAAGGCTAGAGGGAACGCTTTGCCCTCGATCTCGTGTACTAAGTACTGCGATGAGAATTCTTTCACACACGTACATTTTGCCATACCTCTTTGGTCAATTTCCCGAATGTATTCACACACGTACATTTTGCCATACCTCTTTGGTCAATTTCCCGAATGTATTAGAATCCAGACTTCCAGTCTTCGTGTTGGTGAGTCTGTTTATGTGGAAAACTTGGCATGCCCAAATCCGTTGGGAGAATTTCCATCTGACCCGCCAGCGTGTTGGGCCAACGTACATGTACTACAGTATTACTAGTAGTATGAATGGTACCATGAAATGAGCATTTACACGTCCAATAGCAGATCCCATGATTTAAATTCATTCATTTCCCACGGTGGCTGCGATTACAGTACTCTATGGATTATGGGCGCTCGGCTTGGTTTTAACGCTCGCTACTGGGTGCAACACTTTCGTTTTTCTGGATGTGCAGGGCTTCCTGCTGTTCGAGCTCCGCTCGGACAGCGAGCTTGACCGGCGATCAGCTGCCCGCAATATCGATCACTCTGCAATTTACTCGCAACTTGTCAAGGCACCTCAATAGCACTCAGACAGCGCACAGATTCTCAAAAAAATGGTCTTCGGCAAGGCTTCTTTCACAGCGATCATGGCGTCGGCTATACTTTCAGCCACTGTAGAGGGCCACGGCTACATGTCGGTGCCCAAGGTGGAGTTCGCATTCGTCGGTGACACTACGCAGTACATGGCGACGATTGACGCTAGCACATCGGGTTTTAGCGGCAGCTTCGGCGGCTCCCCAACGGACAACACAGCTAACTTTAATAAGGGCATTAGCGCCAGCAAGTACAGTTCGCTAAAGGAGTTCATGAATGACAAGATGGTTCTCGTGAACAAGGAGTTTACGAAGGAGTGCGGCTACACGAACCCGGATGAAGCTGCCCAGCCGGTGCCGAAGACGTACGTCGAGTGGAGCCACGGCAGTGGCGAGGGCTTCACAGCTTAACATGAAGGTCCGTGCGAGGTCTGGTGCGACGACACCCGCGTGTTCCAGGACGACAACTGCCCCAAGAACTTCCCCACCGCACCTGCCAAGCTGCCGTACGACCACGACGCGTGCCTTGGCTCCTCGCGTCTGACGATCTACTGGATTGCGCTTCACTCGGCCTCGTGGCAGGTGTACATCAACTGCGCCGCTCTTGAGAAGACTACGTCTACTGGTGCTACGTCCAAATATGCTGTGGGCGGCAGCAGTGGTGGTGCCACCTCTAACTCGACGACACCTGCTACGGAATCCTCTTCTTCTGCGGAGCAGACTCCCGAGGCTCCCACCACGCCTACGACGGAGGCTCCGTCGGCGGAGCAGACCACTGATGCTCCCTCGACACCCGCTATGGAGGCCCCGACCACCGACGCTCCCTCGACACCCGCTACGGAGGCCCCGACCGTGAATGAGGCCCCAGAGACGGAGTCTCCGGTAGTCACCCCGGGTCCTGACACTAGTGGCGACACCAGCAAGTGCAGTGTGCGTCGGCACCGTCGCCGTCGTAACTAGATGCGAGTATAGACTTTGGGTGTCTTAGACACCTCGTCTTCGTGTGTGAAGCGTAGCGTATTCGTATCGTCTTTACTATGGTCGAAGTAATGTAAAACATGTTAGATTTTCAGAACGTGTTTGTAGATTGATGTTGTGCACTTTTCCTACCAAGAGCTGTATCCGTCCCAGCCGAGCTCAAACCACTGGAATCAATCGACAAACAACAGAAGCATTTTTCTGTATTCCATCGTCGTATTTCTGCCTCGACGACTTAAAACACCAAAATCTAGACACTTCACAGTTGACACGACAATATCACTTGCTGTCTGCCATGCAAACGAAACGTCTTCAATCCCTTTCTGGAAGTCAACACGCACGACTTAGTTGCGGCGACGGCGCACAGAGCACTTGGCCGAGTCGGTACTGGCAGCAGGGGCATCTGTCGTAGTAGTCGTCGTGGTCGCCGACGTAGCAGAAGGAGTGGCAGTCGTTGCAACCGGCGCAGTCGTTGTCGTCACTGTTGTCGAAGCAGGAGCGTCCGTGGTTGTACTAGTGTCCGTCGATGTCGAAGCCGAAGTGGACGTCGCGTAGTTCGTCTGGAAATCGTATGAGGTCGAGTTGGATGCAGCAGAAGACCCTGCAACCGACGATGCCGTCGACGTAGTCGTCGTGCTGGTACTAGTACCGCTGCTAGCACTTGACACGGCGTACTTGGATGTCGCCAACCAGTAGAACGTCAGCGTGCTGCTGCCTAGGCACGCGTCGCGGTCGTACGGCAACTTGGCCGGAGCGGTGGTGTAGTCAGCGGCACAGTCGTCGTCCTGGAACACGCGCACATCATCGCACCAGACCTCGCATGGACCTTCATGGGAAGCCGTGAAGCCCTCCGAGTCGGAGTGAGCCCACTCCACGTACGTGTCGGGGAGAGGTTGGGCAGTCTCATCGGGGTCGCACGATCCGCAAGTGAGCGTGGCGTCGGAGACAGTCAGGGTGGCCTTGTCGTTGATGAAATCCTTGAGGGATGAGTAGCTGCTGGACTCCATCGCCGTGGTGAAAGCGGCCGTGTTGTCGGCTGGGGCGCCGTTGAAGGCCCCGCTGAAGCCCGACGCCGACGACTCGATGGTGGCGATGAACTGCGTCGGGTCGCTTGTGGTCAAGAACGTCACAGCTGGATCGGACAGGTACCCGTGGGCATTGGCAGTCGCTGCGAGCGCGGCCGTGGCTAGCATAGCGGAGAAGGACGTGGCCGACGCAACCATATCGACGATTGCTGGCTAGTGGCTGGAGCTTGGCTGGGAACGCACTCGATGGAGCAAATTAAGATGTGAATGAAGTGCTCCGAGGAGTTTAGTCGTGACTCGCGAGGGCCAACCTCGGCCTGGTGGCGGACTGCATGTACATGTACTCGCGTCAGCTAGGACAGACACGGACGTAGAGGCGATGACTTGGGCCTCGCAAATCCTGCCGGTCCAAGCGCGTGACGATGTGCCACCAAGACAGCTGTGACTCAACTCTTCGCATTTGCACGTTAGTGACTAGCGAAACGCAGTCACCGGGAGGACACCGAAGGCACCACCACCTGGCTCGGTCGAAGGGGTCCGCGCTACACCGCTGGAATGCTCTTGCATCCGGTTAAAAACAACTTGACTTCGTTAACATCACTCGATTGGTTTAGAGGACCAACTCTACGTGTACATTTACGCTATGCAGGGCAGCATCTCCACCACGAACGGGGCATCACTGCACTTGACACCGAGTTAATCACGGCGGCGACGCACCGAGCACTTGCTTGTACCGGGTGAAGTCGTCGTTGCAGCAGTTGTAGCTGTTGGAGCAGCTGTAGTAGTAGCAGGCGCATTTGTCGTGGTCGCCGTGCTCGAGGCTGCATCGCTACTCGTAGACGCCGACGAGGAGGTCGCCAAGTCCGTGTTAAAGTTGTAGGAGCTCGAGGCAGAGGAAGACGCTGTCGCCGATGAGGATGTCGATGTGATTGACGTCGAGTTTGTGCTAGTGCTAGTTGCCCCGGAGCTGGTTCCCGACACGGCGTACTTGGACGTTGCACCTGTAGACGTGGTGCTCTCGAGCGGCGCACAGTTCACGTACACCTGCCACGTCGATGAGTGCAGCGCCAGCCAGTAGAACGTCAGCGTACTAGCGCCCAAGCACGCGTCACGGTCGTACGGCAACTCAGCAGGAGCCGTCGTGTAGTCGGCAGCGCAGTCGTCGTCCTGGAACACGCGCACGTCGTCACACCAGACCTCGCATGGTCCTTCGTGCGAGGAGGTGAAGCCCTCCGTGGACGAGTGCGACCACTCCACGTACGTGTCGGGGAGCGGCTGGGCCGTCTCGTCGGGGTCACACGAGCCGCAAGTGAGCGTGGCGTCGGTGACCGTGACGGTGGTCAGGGAGGTGATGAGGTCCTTTAGCGACGTGTACGAGCTCGAGTCGAACGCCGTGGTGAAGGCTGCCGTGTTGTCGGCTGGGGAACCGGAGAAGGTGCCGCTGAATCCCGACGCCGACGACTCGATGATGGCAATGAACTGCGTGTTGTCAGTGGAGGACGACAGGAACGTCACGGCAGGTGCCGACATGTATCCGTGGCCGTTTACACCAGATGCGAGCGTTGTCATGGCCAGCATGGCAGAAAAGGACGTGGCTGAGGCTACCATCGTCGAGTAATCCGAGAGGCCTTGAGGTTAACTGGGTGCTGCTCTTGCTCGATGACACGCTTATTGGGATGTGAGCAGAGTTCAGACGCTAGCTTAACCTAACGCCGCTCACCCCGAGGGTGGGGATTCACTGATGAGTTTGAAGCCCATGCGGATCAATCGAAGCCCGTTGTGCTTTCTGGCAGAAGCTGCCATGAGGATAAGAAGGATCGTTGGCATGAGTCTCTTGCCGAGTAGTTTTGCCCGGCTCAAGCTTGACTGGTAATGTGAGCTGAGATCAGTTATGAACTCACCCCGAGGATAGCTCGTGCTCACGGGCGTAAAGGAATGACTGGACATCACCTGAAAGCTCGCGGTCACAACTTGACTTCGCTCGGGCCAGATGGCCACCATCAGTCAAGTTTCGTGACCCACAACTGCAGCTGTCATTGGCAAGTTGTCATCGCACCCACGTGCTGCTGCTGGTCGCCACCCTGGTGGGCCAACCAGCGGTGGGTAGAAGCGAATTCGATGGGTCGAGGAGTCAGCTGCACACTCGGAAGCACAACAGCCGCACGACAACGCACTCTCGTCTTGGTGATCTGGTGCTGGGTTGCATGAATTGCTGAGTCTGGTAGCTAACTACGCATTCTAGTGAGTACCTAGTGTGGAGTCTTGTTCGCCCGTCGATACAGCAGCAGCAACTGCAAGCTCGAGTGCACTCATCGGGTAGTCGGCGGAAAAACACAGGTGCTGTAAAATCACAAGTGGCATGGAAATTGGACACCTTCTATTTTACCAATGACTTGTTGATAGAGGACACTACGAAAATTAGGATGGTTTCACGACCGAAAATAAGCCCGCACGGTCATCCAACAGTGGACGGCAGTGGACGGCGTCCGCCCAGAAATTATTGTTCTCTGAAACCCTTAATATATATATATTAGTTTTTCTGAATTCTCGAAAATAGAGCAAATTTTCGTTTCCGTTCTCATTTCTGCTCTTTTTTCTCGCAACTGGTGTCAAAAAATCTCAGTGGTGAGCAAGGTAGTTTTTTCCACAATGCCAGCCCCCCATAGGGCAAAAGTGCTGAAATCACTCTCGGAGATGTTTATTTTACCGCGTGCTGGTTGCATCCACTTCATCTTTGATGAAGTGGATGCATGCGATGCAGACATCGATGGCGGCCATAAAGAGATCATAGAGGAGACACTTGATGCCTACGTGGTGGTGGAATTGATTCGCTATTTGGGATCGTGTACAAATGTAGATCGCTCAGCTGCCCATCCGTATATTGTGTTCACACTTCGTGACAATGGATTCATAAATTCTCTTCGAGTGACGAAGCCAACATTTGAGCACTTATGACAGCTCATTCGGAGAAACGTTCGGTTCCACCAGCGAGGAAAGAAGTCACAGCGTGATATGGCGTTGCAGTTGGCCATAGCTTTGTAGTGATATGGTACTTGTGGAAATCGCAATTACGTCGTGATTGTACGCTTCGCAGTCTAGTTGTGCAGCTTCGTATCGAGGCACGTGGTTGCTGTGATGTTGTTCTCTCAGCTGAAGACTGAGAGTACAAGCACAATTCTAATTTCTAGACAGATAGAAATTCAAGTTGTAGAGATTTCTTGCCATGATCTCTACGAATACAAGTGAGTTCAAGCGATTTGACCTGTGTTCACTATGCCCTCGCCTGCGTACGGGACGCCGCTTCAAACATCGAAACAAATTTCAGTACCTACAAAAGTTTTATATAAGTTGCCAACGCATCCCTTGAAAACGTCGTAACTTAAACGCATAAAGTTCACAAGGATGTACGCCAGAAACAGCACCACGACTGAGTCTGCTTTTAGAAATGAACTTGCGCGAACGGTCGCGGTGCCACAAACGGCTCCTCTCGATACTTTCCCAAGGTATCGCGGCGGCTGTCTGTTCGGGCTGTAGCCACTTTAGCAAGGTTGCATCGGCAGCCAATGCGCGGCCGCCATTCGGACAAGACTAAATACGGGATGCCGCTTGACTGCGTTTCACTAAACCCCACCGAAAGCTTAAAGATCGGTACATCCGCGTCTGAAATGGTACCCGATCCGTGTTTAAACTATCTTCTGCAGAAAGCGCGAAGAGGCGAAGGTGCGGCTGTCGCCCCCCCCCCTCCCCAAAACACACCCGCCCCCGCGACGGCAGCTGGCACCAAGGCCACCGCAAGGCAGAAGCATAGCGAGCCCCGACGGCACTCCAAGCACCAGCACCCAGACGAGCAGCACACAGACGAGCAACAGCACGTGTTGGAACCCCACCTTCCGGCGTGGTTCCCGGACAGCACTACAGTACTAAGATGCAAAAGGTAAAGTGAGATTCAGGACGCTTGGCCTTACACCGGCTCCTACTAACTTGATTCCTACGCTAGTCGCAGCTGCTCAGTGCAACAGATCCCTGGTCCAAGACCAGTTTCCCACACTCCTCCTCATCGGCAGTGACGAACAGCATGAAGATCTCCTCGTTCTCGCTCACCAATCGACGCACTTCAGTGCAAGCCGACAATGCCCCGCAGGGCGACCATTCGCGGTGTCTCGACCGCCTTGGTCATCAAGTCCGCGGGCATGTTCTCACCCTCGCAGTACTCGGGCTTTAGGGCCCCTCGCTTGGTGTAGTCTCCGACAAACTTGATCCGGACATCTATGTGCTTCGCCTTCGCGGACGCGCCCTCGCCATCGAGATGTTTGAGCGCGACCTGGTTGTCTACACGCAATGCCATGGGCACTTCATGCTTCGCACGCAGCTCCCCGAGCAATTCCCTCACGCTGAGAAGCTCCGCGGCCATCACCGACGCCGCGGTATACTCGGCCTCCATCGTGGACAGGGACACGCCTCCTTGCTTCCTGCACGTCCAGCTCACTGGCATACCGTCCACGGTGACCAGCCCGCCAGTGACGGACTTCCAGTCCTCCTTGTCTGCCGCGAAGTCAGCGTCGCTGTACGCGACTACTTCCAGTAGCTCGCCCGCCTTCTTGTTTCCTCTCATTCGGAGCCGCAGCTCCTTCGTTCCACCAAGATACCTCAGTACCCTCTTGGCCAGCTTCCAGTCGTCGACGGTCGGGTCGTGCGTGCGCCTGGACGCCTTGTGCACGGCAAATGCCAAGTCGGGGCGCGTACACCGCGACACCCACATCAGGCTCCCAACCAGGGACTGGAATCTCTTCACGGTGGCAACCTCGGCGCCACCCGTGACGGGCAACTTCTCGCAATCTGCTCCTCGGAGCTCGTTCCATTCCGGGCGATAGGCGTCCGCACTCCGTGCGCGTGTTCCATGTCGTGGTCCTTCAGCATTGCTTGGATCAGGACCTCTTGGTCCCGATTGTACCCGTCCGTATCGTCGTACGTGATGCGCATTCCCAGGAACTTGGACGCTTGGCCCAAGTCCTTCACAGAAAACTCCTTGAGCTCTCCGAAGAAAGCGTCCACCGCCGATTGCTCCGTGCCCGTGACGAGCAGATCGTCCATATAGACGCCCACCCCCAGCAAAATTCCATCCCGCCACCGGAAGTACACGCACATATCGGTAAGACTCTGCTCGAACCCAATTTCGATCAACTTCTTATGCAGCAACTGATTCCACAGGCTCCCGGCTTGCTTCAAGCCGTACAGGGCCTTCTGCAGCTCAAGCACCAGTTCCTTCGCGCTCTCGACCCCCAGTAGCTTGAGCACCTCCTCGGAGATGACCATTCCCTGTGGGGGATGGATGTAGATGGTCAGCCCAGCCTCCTTCACAGCCTTCACGTATGCATTCGGCACGTCACCGTGCTTCGCAGGAACGCGCCACTTCTGCGCCAGCGCTAGGATCAACTTAACGCTGGTCAAGTCGATGACCGCAGCGAATGTGATGTGGTCGTTCACACCAAACTCCTGCTCGTTCCCGCAGGCGACGAGTCTCGCCTTCAGTCTCTCGATAAGCCCCTCGGCGTCCAACTTGGTCTTGAAGATCCACTTCGTGTGCAGAACACGTGCATCTCGGGGCTTCCTCACGACTTTCCACACGCCGTTGTCCTCCAGAGCCCGCAGCTCTTCGGCTATGGCTGTCGACCATTTTTCCTTCTGACGGCTAGGCATAGCCTCCCCGTAGTTCCGCGGATCTACTTCGGTCACACTGTTCACTACATCGTCGCTCGAATCCTCCTGTTGGGCGGCCTCGGCCGCTTGGTCTCCAGCGTGTCGAGCCACCGAGCGCGTCACGTGGCGCTCTCGCGTGTAGCCCTTCTTCTTTTTCCCCTTCTTCCTGGACTTCTTCTTGGAGTTGCTCGCAGCCGCAGCCGCGTTTCCCTCAGTCTCCTCCTCGTCAAGGTACAGCTTTTGCACGTTCTCGTTCTGCTCCTTGTCGAGCGTTTCGATGTTCCTAACGTGCTGCGTGGTCACCACCTTCTTGTCCTTTGGCAGGTACACTCGGTAACCTTTCGTTTCTTCTCCGATGCCCACGACCATTCCATGTTGTGCCCTTTCGGCGAAGTTCTTCTTCTCAGGGTTCCGATACACCATGCACGGCGAACCGAACACCACGATTTCGCCCAACTGTGGTGTCTGCTTGGTCAGGAGCTTGAGCGGCGACGCTCGTCCAGGGTTCGAGTTTGTTGGTGCCCTATTGAGGCATATTGCACCACATCTCCCCAAAAATTGAGCGGCAGTCCGCAGGCAAATATCATGCACCGGGCCATGTTCATGATGGTTCTGTGCATGCGTTCGGCTTTCCCGTTGCTGGACTGGTTGCGCGCCTTGCTGCGCTGCCTCGCCACACCCATCTGCTTGCAGAATAGGTCTACGTTCTGGTACTCTCCTCCTGAGTCCGTACGAAGGACGTGGACCCGACAATTGAACTGTTTCTCGAAGAACACTAAAAAGTGCTCGAACTGCTTGGCAGCCGCGTCTTTCGTGCGCGCCAGGAACACTCTGCAGTAGTTGCTGTAGTGGTCCACAAAGTTGATCATGTACCTGTTGTTCAGGCGGTCTCGAGCGGTCATCGGGCCCTTTAAGTCCGAGCAGATCACTCCGCCCACGCGGTCGATCGGCGAGTGCTCGCCCGTGTCCTTCTTGGACCTGTTGTACCTGGCCTGCTTACCCTGTGCGCAGGTCAAGCCGTTAACGCGTCGACGATCCGTGAGCTCGATGCCCGAGCTGGGGTCGCGCGCGAGCTTCTCGACAAAGTCGTAGTTCAGGTGCCCTAATCTCTTGTAAAAGTGTTCCAATGTTCCCCTCTGCACGTTGTTCGACTTCTCCGCGGGCTCTGTTGCCTCGCTGACTAAGACAGCCATGATTACCTGTGACGGGGCCGCACGTATCTTCACGATGCTTGCGTGCACGACGAGGACCGTCCTCTGCAGATCTACATCAAAGGCCACTCGTCCACCGTCCTTGGCGGCCAGGACTCGGCGCTCGCCTCTTTCGGCCAGCACGTAGCCCTTCCTGTCCATCTTGCCGTAGGAAATAATGTTGTGCACCACGTTCGCGGCGTAGTACACGTCCACCAGCCTCACCGTCTGTTCTTTGCCACACGCCTTCACTCTCAGCGTTATCGTGCCCTTCATGGAGATGTTCAACGGGTCTCCGTTGGGCTGCACGCACGAGTCCACGTGCGCTTCAGCGTCCTGCAGCCACGAAGCGTCGTTGACCAGGTGGCGGCTGGACCCGCTGACTAGGATCCAGGTAGTCTCGTTCATGTTGCCCTCGTTGACGGCCAAAGTGATGTCGGCCATGCCTCCCCTTTGAAAGCTCGGGCACGCAGCTCGCAAGTGACCGACTTCACCGCACTCATGGCAGCGCCGCGTCTCCTTGCGCTGACGTTCACCGACTGCGCCGACCATCTCCTTTCCGAAATTCTTGCCCTTGGCCTCCAACTCCCACGACTGCGCGAAGTGGGGGAGCTCTTCCGACTGCTGCAGGTAGTCCGTCCGTGTCCCGTCCACCTTGGTCATCAGTACAGTCCGCAAGTCCGCGGACGCGAACTGTACAATGTTGTTCAAGACCAGGTAGTCGGCGCCGCCTCCGCAGGCCTCCGAGATCGCGACCAGGTACATGTAGTGCTCCGGCCACGTGCGCTTGGGATCCTTGGACGCCGTGAACAGCTTCATTGCCTGGGCAGGAGTAATGTTCGTCTTGTAGGTCTCTAGCGTGCGCTCCATAACATACTGTAGTGTCGGCATTTGTGACCACCAGGCCTCGACCTGTTTGTTGTAGTACTTCTCCGCCGTACCTGACAAGTAGTTTCCTAACAAGTCGACCTTCACGTCTTCCGGCCATAGGAAACCGCAGGCGGACTACGCAAGTGCAACCTGCCTCTCGGATCGACGGCCCCACTCCAGGAAACCCGAGCCCAATCCGACGTACAGCTCCTTGCCGTTAAATGCGCGGATAGCTGGCTTCTTTTGACGTGCATCAGGGTAGTACACCCCCGTTGGGTTCTGCTGTCCGTATCCCCGCTGCTCTGCCGCACCATGAGGTTGCGGTGGTGGCACGGGTGTCTGCTGGGCCTGCGCTGCTGCGTATAGCCGCTGCAGATTTGACACTTGCCCGCCATATCCAGGCTGCTGCATCCCGAAGTACTGGTGCGGTGGCGCTGGTCTCGTTGGTGACCTCCCGACTGGTGTGGGAGGCGACCCTCCAAGTTGGTCGATGTGCATCGACCCAGCCCGGACGCGAACGGACTTGTATCCATGGGCGGCGTGAGTCGCAGGTCGATCTTGCGCGCACGCTCGACCCGATCTCCTTCCAACATCTTCTCGAGCTTGGACTGCGACTCTTCCAGTCAATCCAGCCGTCCCGCGAGCCCGCGCATAAGCGCCAGGAGCTCCGTCGTGTTGTCGCCGCCAGGAGTTTTGGTTTCACCGTCGTCCTTCTTCAGGCCGATGGTAGTGACTTTCTCTTCTGTTTCTTCGACCATGCCAATCCGTTTGTGACTGGCAACGGGCGCTGACACCGGCACGTCTGCCTTTGTGCTAGCGGCCTCATCAATGGTGTCGCTCATTTGGGCTCAAAACCTGTTGGAACCCCACCTTCCGGCGTGGTTCCCGGACAGCATTACAGTACTAAGATGCAAAAGGTAAAGTGAGATTCAGGACGCTTGGCCTTACACCGGCTCCTACTAACTCGATTCCTACGCTGGTCGCAGCTGCTCGGTGCAACAGATCCCTGGTCCAAGACCAGTTTCCAACAGCACGCCGTTGCTCAGCAGCACGCGGACGAGTAACAGCATGAAGATGAGCAGCAGCACACAGACGAGCAGCAGCGGCCACTACCGCTGACACCCCAAGCAGCAGCATAGTGATGAACAGCAGCGGTAGGTATTGCCGTCACATCAAGTAGCACACACTACGCATAAGGACGGGCATTACTCATCGTTGTAAGCGGCAAGAGACAGAAGAGCTGGCGGTTTCCGCCGTCAATACTCCAAGTAGTATGACACAGAATCTGTGTGATGAGCTGGCGCTAGTCACCTCCAACACTCGCAATGTCTATCGACTTGATGAGAAGACCTTCGACAGGAAATTGAACGTTGGGTGGGAAGGCATGGATTATCGTTGTGTGATACTACAGCAGCCCGATCTCATTGCTAACTACGTCGACATACGCTTCAAAGTGCAATTAGGTTGGCTGCACTGACAGAGAACAAGGCTCGCGTGCGGTACTGGAAGATCAACTCCTGCATGGGAGGGATGTCTCGAGAAAATCCCGAGACGGGACGTGTTTGCAAAGTTGCAGTCATAGAGGATGCAGTTTGGGTTGCATGAGTGGTTAATATATCGACTCGTGTTGCCGCACGATATTGCATCGATGAACACCCTCATGCCACCCTCCCACTGGGACTTTGTGCGGAGTTCAGCTTGGTAACGTTTGTCGTTGCGGCTGTTGGCGTCCTCTTCGAGCAGCACTTCGCCGACGTATTCGATGATGAAAGCACCTGCCGGAAGTGTAACGGGGCTACACATTCGGGCAACCTCCACATTTGTGCAACATGCACTAATGGATACATTCAGATGGGCCACATGCAGTGTGGTCACCATTCACTACTATTGGCAGAAAGCAACAGATATCTGCCAATAAGGAGCATGCATTAGGACAGAGATTCTGCCAGCCACTCGTTGGCAGATCCTCTCTTTATAGATATCAGTTTTAGAAGGCAAGGCCGAAGTTAACATTTCAAATTCAGTTCTCATTTCTGCCAAAAAGGGTTATTAATACTTCTTTATTTAGGTTAACTATACTTACAGGGTTAAGTATACTTAATCTAATATAAATAAACCTACGCTTCCTCCTACACGTCGCGCACACGTGTAAGCTAAAATAGTGAGCTAAGTAAGACCACTACACCTGGTAGCACTTTCTAGTCCGTCCAACGACCGACTACCGACACGTTCGTATGGAATACGAACGCGGGGCTGAGAACCTGCCCGTGGACATGAACATGTCCACTGGTAGCCCGAACACGCCTGCAACGCATGTTGTACGCGAAGACTGCCCCCACCTGGCGGACCCAGAATGGGAGGCACTCCAGCGACTGTCAACAGTC
>BSXT01018860.1:0-23982 GCA_030267785.1 Phytophthora fragariaefolia
ATCGTCCAGCCCGGTGTAAGGGATCGGATCTGGTCTTCAGATTTTATCCCAACAAAGCTCAACCGACCTTTCGGGGAAGGGAGAGTGTTGTTGGTAGGGCTCGTTCCTATTCGGAACGGGGACTTTTGTGGTGATCCTACACGACAAAGGCCATCAAGGAATTGGTCGGACATATCAACGAATCCGAGACCATTTTCACTGGAGAGGGTTGTTCCGGAGTGTGCAACGATACGTTGGAGAATGTGTGGATTGCGAGACCGGAAAAGGGAAGCCCACAATCCGCGGCGAATCACCCGGGAATATCCAGGCCACGTACCCGTTCCAGGTCATGGCGATGGATCACATACCTTCGTTACCAAGATCTTTCAAGGGGAATACCGAGCTGTTAATTTGGGTCGATCCGTTCACGCGATATGTCATCGCGAAAGCTAGCGCCTCGCGGACGGCACAAACGATCGCCGAATCTTACGAAGAATGCGTTTTCCGGAGATTTGGTGTAAGCGAAGTGATCCGACATGATCGTGAACCGGGATTCATGGCCGATTTCTTCCGTGCCTTCCATAAGATCCTCGGACAACTTCAATGAGCCACAATGGCCTACCGACCGCAGGCTAACGGGACGGCTGAGAGAATGGTTCAGACTACCACCCAATCGATAAAGATGTTTGTGGAGGATCTAGATCAACGTGATTGGGACGAATATGCTGAGAGATTGACATTTGCAATCAACACTGCACAAGATCGGATACGAGGAGACACCCCGTTTTATTTAGTGCATGGATGCGATCCAAGATCGACGCTCGAAGCGACTATCCCGTTAGGTTCTACGCGAACGCAAGATCGAGAGCCAAGAAAGTGGCGATATCGAATTCAAAAACAATATATGTAAGCAAGAAGACAAGTGAATGATAGACTGAAAGATGCTATCGCAGATCGGGCGGAAAGACACAACGAGGGAGTAAGATCACAGACAATTGATTCCGGATCTCAAGTGTGGCTTTACTTGGATAGAGCGAAGGAGGGATACGCGAGGAAGCTGGTTCATCTGTGGCATGGGCCTTTCCGCGTCGCTGAAAAGATCAACGAATATACGATGAGACTCCAGATCGAATGAACAGAGTATCATCTGTTCCCGATTGTACATGTATCCCAATTGAAGCTGGTCCGACATTTTCCCGATCGACCGCTGATCGAACTGACTGTGAACGAGGCGAATCGACTAGATTTTGATGAGATCCTGCCCCCGGAGGATAGCTGGGCCCCAGCTCTGAACACAGACGAGTATGAGGTAGACCGAATTACCGATATGAGGACGGGGAGAAGGACGAGATACGGCAGGACGTATCGGAAGTTCCAAGTTTATTGGAAGGGGTACGAGGAACCAAGTTGGGTCGACGAGGTCGATCTCAACTGTGGCGCGCTGTTACACGAATTACTCCGAGGTCGCGCTAATCGAAACCGATTCAGTGCGCTGCAATCTCAGGAGGAGGAGTGAGATCAGGTCGTCAAGGTGCGTAGGGTGCTTTGATGGCAAGTTGGGGGAGATATCCATGAGGAAGTCATGGGTAGAAATGGAGGGATTGGATGTGAATTACATGGATACATATAGTGACGTGAATATTCAATGGGGCTACGTTCTACCTTCCTCCTTGCCAATGTGGCGTATCGTCATCGCTCCAATTCTTGCGATGCAAGCAAGGCAAGCGGTCGCTTCAAGACTACGCCATGGAACTCCATAACCTCGAAGCCGCCATGGCCGGCGCACCCCTCTCCGAGGACGTCAAAGTGACGGTCTTCATGGACGGTGTCCGTACGGGTCCAGTTCGGACAGAGCTCTTTCGACGTCAGCCGAAAACTTTTAATGAGGCGGTTCACATTGCTATATTGGAGGGCCCCTGTGGGCGCTCCGCGCAAGGCCACACACCTCATGTCGAAGCAAGTGAGGGTCCCACTCCGATGGAGATCTCTCTTGCCGACTCGGTACTCCCGCAGCGGACTCAACGTGCGTGTGGTCGCTGTTTCGGTTGTAACCAATCTTGTCACTTCCGTCGGAACTGCCCCACCAACCCGTGGACGACGGAGTCGGAAAACGGCGACTCCCAGTAGGGGCGGGACGCCCTGCTGGGAGATTTCGCTCATGTGTGAGGGAGGTGAGTTCCTCACCAGCCTCGCAAAAGGAGCAAGTCCCTGGGACGACACTTCTGTGTTTCTCCGTGGCCGCCGCGCGGTCTAACCAAATGGTCGTCACTGCCAGCGGGAAAGGGTATCCGGAACCGATGACGGTCCTAATCGATTCAGGAGCGTCGTTCAACTTTGCGACGAAAGCCAGTGTGGTTAGGAACAATGCATTGTATGCTAGTGCTTTAGAAGCCTCTAAGAGCAACACTAATGTATCCGTTCGCTTAGCGACTGGCTGCATCGTGTCTACACGCTAGGTTACCATACACTTAAACGTGAAGTTTGACGACTTCGACTCGGTCGAACCGTTCATTGTCTCGGGCATGGATGATCAATACGATCTTATCCTCGGCATGCCTTGGCTGGCTAAGCACGAGCCGTGGATAGATTGGTGTAGTCGCACCATCGGTGCCAGCCACAACCTCCTCGCGGACAGAGCCCTGGTGGGTCATGTCCCCTCCTCTTCCCGAGGTGGGTTTGTGCATGAGCACCGTGTGCCACGCGATGAGCGGCAGTTTGCCGGGTCTTCAGAAGTACTGGAACTGCCAATGGTATCGCCTCCACGAGCGCGGGATCTCGAGGTAGGTGATGGAGAAGATCCGCAGGATCCTAATACCTCCCCGATGGGAAGGCAGGGTTCTGCAGTTTGCAACCGAGTTGCATTTGTCCAGGGGACAGTGACGATTCAAGGCGCTGACGCTGCCGCAGCTCGCGCAGGAAGGGGTGGTAGCGTCCGAGCTCCCCCTACGCAAAGCGTGGTGGCTGTTTCAGTCCACGTCGAGGAATGCGCTGGAGTTGTTGCTCGTGCAAACATGAGTGGTCGAGTCGGAGCTCCCACTACGCAAGGCGTTGTAGCTGGTTCAGCTCGCAGGACGGAAGGCGCTGGAGCTTGTGTTCGCGCAACCACAGGTGGTCGAGCAAGGGCTCCCACTAGCAAGGCTATCAGGGGTGACAAAGCCGCAAACACGCCCAAGGCAGAAGCGTCTAGCCGCGATGCGGATTCCGTGGCTGAGGACAGGGTTTCTCAAGTGCTCGACGTCTTTACGGGCGAACCCAAGGTGGGGGAGGTGCTGACCCCTTGCCGACGGTAGCGGAGCTACTTGAGCTCGAGGAGCTTTCTTATGTCGAGTTTTTGGACTCTCTCAAGGCGGGGGGGGGGGGGCTGAAGTGGTTCTACTTCGCCCAGAAGGTGCCTCGCTCGAGATCAACTCCTCCTCAGTCGTGGACGCTGAGGTTTTGGAGGATGAACGAACCTCTAGGAGGCAGACGCGATATGGCGCTGCCATTTTCAAGGACCCCTCGGATCCGTATCACCCTCTTCTGAAGGGGTTTTCGGATGTCGTTAGCGATGGCCCAACCTCGGTCCTCCCCCGGATCGGGGTGTCCGGCATGAGATTGATTTAGTGTCTGGCACCAAGTATTGTACCACGCGGCAGTGGCCGCTTCCGAAGGAACAGGTCGACGTCATCGACGCCTTCCTCGCGGCGAAGCATGCCGCTGGCATGGTGCGTGAAGTCGCCACACTCGCCTCCGGCGTTCTGTGTGCGCAAACCCAACGGAAGTGGCGCGTGGTGCACGCCTTCAACAAGTTGAACGCGGCCACCATTCCAGCGTCGACGCCTATCCCACGAAAGGATGTCTTGCAGAACAACATGGCCGAATGCACGGTTTTTAGTGCGCTCGACATGGTCGACGGCTATTATCAGCTCCTGATGCGCGAGTCCGATATTCCGCTTACGGCCGTAAGTACCCCCAGCGGGATGCTGTGGGAGTGGTTGATGATGCCCCAGGGGCTGGCCAATGCACCCGCCACGTTTAATCGACTCGTGACGCAGCTTGTCCGGCCGATGTGGCACTTCGTACAGACGTACTTCGACGACATCTTCGTGCACAGCCGTGCGTCTGAAGGCAAGACTGCTGTCGAAGCCCATCTCGGCCACCTCCGTGATGTGCTCTTGTGCATGCGTGAGAATCACCTCTACGCGAATATCAACAAGCGCATCTTCGGGGCTGAAGATATCCCCTTTTTGGGCGGCTTCCTTGGGAAGGACGGTGTCGTTGTCGTGCTGCAGTTGTTCCGGTGGAGCCCCCTCGTCGATACCGGCATTTGTGATGATCTGCTGCTCCGGCTCGAAATGTCTCGAGGAAACTCGCACCGAGTTTGAGCGTCCACGCGAGCGACAGCGGCGGCGGTCTTCGGGGTCATCGGACTACCCGGATGGGTCACGCGTTGTTGCTCAGTGAGCTGCGGCGACGGGCTGGGGTCTAGGACCTCTCCTTGCTCGCGGTCTTGATCCGGCTCTGACTCCTCATAGTCCACCGGATCAGGACTATCTTCTGGTGGCGACGAACGTTCCGGAGGAGTCCTGGCAGGCGGGGTCGCGCTCGTGGAGCACTTTGGGTCTTGGGAGTCACTTGAGTTCACGAAGTCTTCCGCTTTGCGGGCGTCCGACGACACCTCCGGACTGGGAATTGCAGCTTCCTCCACCGGAGTGGGTTCAGACGCGGTGGTGTTCGCAGAGGCGGGTTCTCCTTCGCTTGGCTTAGTGGCTCGCGGAGCTGGGGAGCCCGCAGTGGAGTCTTCATCCCCGGTGATCAGGTCGGGGTTGGGAGTGTCCGTGTCGGACTCACTGGGGGCAGGCTCCACGTAAGGGCCCGACAGGCGCACCTCCGTGCGCTTGCTAGCCCTGGTCCGTCGCGTCGACTTGGCGCCGTCGTGGTGGCAGGCGCCTGCGTCTTCGTCGGTGTACTCTTCTTCGCGTGGGATCCGCTTTCCGCCAAGTTGGCTCCGTTCACCCGCTGGGACGTCGTCTCCTTCGGCGAGGACTCCTCCGCGGACGGGGAGGCATCCTTCGGCGCGGCTGCGGTAGCCCGTGGGGCTTTCTTGGTCTTGGTGTTCGACTTCGGCATGGGAGGTGCTGATGTGCCTTGTAGGCGGCGCGTGCGCGTTCGAGTGCAGATTCGTCAATGAGCTGGTAGCTCACGTTGCCGCTGAATTTCCCCCTGGGACGGTGCTTCCCGTTTGGGTGTGGGAGGGTGTAACGGGGCCAAGCTGGCCGGGCCCTCCCCTTTCTCGGAAGAAGGAGATCTGACAGTCAGGGACTGATTGTTCTCCTGGGTGTAAGACACACCAGCTGTGTGTGACACACCAGGACCTCCGAATGTAATATTCCGTCGGGGCGTCCCCGAGTTGTTATATTCCTGACCGAAGGCTCAACCATACTTAAGAGGTTAGGGGTCCCTCAAGCCAGTCCAAGGTAAACAAGGATTCAGTATACAGATAGAAAGCAGTAGATAGATACGTACAAAGGAGTGTTATTAATACAGTCAGTTAACATCCAACATTGGAGTGTGTAAGTCTGTTGGTACCGGGTACCAATAGCGACCGGGAAGGCCAGGCCTTTTAGATACGGAAGTGCAGTGACGCCCGGCGTCTGCCCAGGTTAGCGCGTTACGCTTCCTTACCGCTACGGTGCGTGTGATTCCCGTCACAAAGCGTCATCGGGGTTGTGATCGACGACGACGCGGCTGAATGAATCTATATCCACGGATCGACAGAGTGCAAGGAGGACCTCTGTCGGCGGGACCGGGGCAGATCCGGACCCGGATCTGGAAGATAAACCTCAACTTCCTCCACAAGGCCCGCTCGCACCTCCCCAGATGGTGACAGGCAAATTGGACGCGGTCAAGGACCTGCTGTCGTTGCTGAAGGAAGCGGGTCTGGTAGCTGGCCGGTTGGACGCTAATGATCTCTTCGACTTGGATCTGGGTCAGATCCAATCCTCCACACAAGGCCTCTTCGACAGGCTGAAGGCCCTGGTAGGGGAGATCCAGCCGAAGACAGATTCAGCAATGCCAGACCCAGGGCTTCCCACGCACATCAGCTCGACCGGATGCAGGACAGCGTCACCGTACGTGTCTGCCGCGGAAGGATCAGATACATCCTCTGAGCCACGACGCATGTCGCTGGGACCGCCCGGAGCCGCTATGCTGCAAGCCAGATCCCAGATCCAACAAGGAGAGAAACCAAAACCCAGATCCAAGAGGCAACTCATAGCTTCGACGGGCCCAACGACCTCGGTTTCAGATACGTCGACTGACAGGCTAGAGACGTACTTCCAAGCCGCCATGAGCAGGTTCTTGAAAGAGCAACAAGTCCTGCCCTCTCCACCGACACCTACAGGGGTCCAGAATCCCGGGTCTCAGGATGTGGAGATGTTGTCTACGGGATCGCCGGACCCGGATCCACACTGGGAATATGACCCAGATGATATCGACCTCCCGACGTCGGATCGGGTCGCGATGGCCACTATGACCACTGGATCCACGGGGTCCACCATGATCCAGAGAGTTCGGATCTCAGCGATCTCGGATCTCAAGGAATTCTCAGGCAAGGATCAAGATGAGGATCGAGCGAGAGCCTGGTTAGGCAAGGTGAAATCAGCATTCCTACGGGACCAAGCGTCAGATGGGGAGAAATGCCTAACCTTTGCGGATCCGCTGTCCGGTGCTGCGAGGAACTGGTACCGTCAGCTACCCAGATCCACCTGCAACAAGTGAACCGACCTGCTCCGTAGTTTCTAGATCCAGTACGGTGGATTTGGGGTCTCGGTGGATCGCCAGTATTACCACGCTCGCAAGCGATCCGACGAGTCCGCGCTGGAGTATCTGCACCGACTCAATGTCGCTGGCTTCCGTGCACGGCTCAAGATCAAGGATGGCATACCCAAGGAGAAGCGTGAACATGTGGATCATTTCATTGAAACCTTAGGGGGTCAAGAGCTGGCAGATCGGCTGACACTGTTACGATTACCCGATGTTGACGAGCTGGAAGAAGTCCTTCGCGTGCTGGATCGAGCAAAGAACCGACAGAAGAAGTCTGCGTTTGGATCCAACAAGTATCGGCAGAAGGCTTCAGCTAACTCCGCCCCGGCCGCTACGGCCAAACATGTACGCGCAATACAGATCCAGGCTCCAGACTCTGGATCCGGCGACTCTGGATCCGAGAGGGCTGATTCGGGCTGTGACGAACATCGCCGGATCTATACCGCTGCGAACCAAGATAACGCACGGAGTGCGGGAGAAGAGTCGAACGGCCTAGATCGAAGTCAACCAGACCGCCCACAGCACGATCGAACGACGCATGACCACTGATTCAAGATCCAGAACGACGGATCCGACCGCAGTCGCTGTACGCACTGTGGATCTAAGAAGCATACGGATCTTGGATGCTGGAGACATTTGACTTGCGAAAAGTGCGGAAAGAGGGGACATCCGGCCGATCACTGGCTCTTTGTTTGTTGAGGCAGCGGGGAGCTCCACGACATGGGCAAATGCCCCATGGAGGAGTTTATAACCAGATCCGCCAATGGTTCAATCCAGCCAAACATGCGGGCATGCTGCCAGCAATGACTGAGAAGATGTTAAACTTGGACGCTCGCCGGGTTGGAATCCGGTACGAGCCGGGCGTTGTATTAAAATTGCATCTATGCATTTGTGGGCAAGCTAGCCGTAGATCCAGGTAACAAGCAGCGGGATCTACATGGTAATACATTTGATCTGTGTGGAAAACGTACTCCTGTGATCTCAAGTGTCTGTCAAGCCAACGACTACTCGAGATCCAGCGAGGCGCTGGTGATGAATCTAGATCCAGGGTGTCGAAAGGGGTATTCGAAGCAGCGGGATCCATATCTGTGGTTTAAACCAGCAGTGGGAGAAGTGGTAACTAAGATCCCTGGATCCAGCCGCATTGAGGCCTACTACAGCGTGGACGCCCTGGATCTGCTACCAAGGGAGTCGAGAGGCTGTTGGAAGCAACATTCTCCAGGTAAATGATTCCGACAAGCCAAGATCCACGGCAAGATCAACAATGAGAAAGCGATTTTACTCCTAGATACATATGCCGAGGTGTCAATTGTGGACACCGCCTTTGCTCGTAAGGTTGGGTGCTACATCGACAGGAGTCAAAGTCAAGAGTGTGTGGGTATTGGAGAAAATGTGTATACAGCGAGAATAAGCTGGTGTTGTGCCGGGATGAGAGAATAGGCATGTGGTTAGCCGGCGATCGGATCCTACGTCTTCAGGGATTTGTGTCTGTGGGATCCAGGCGTTATATGGAGTGGCAGAATCTGGCACTACAAGCAACTACTGACGCTGGATCTGCGATGGCAGAACCTATAGGAACACTGCCTGAGTCCATGGTCGAGCGCCCCAAGTACCAGACGCCGCGAGCCATCTTGCAAAGGCTGGATCCAACATGCATCCGGCCCACCGAGGTCGGACCATCTGGAAGTGGGGGTAGGCAGGACAAGTCGTCGCTGGACCCAACCGGACAACCGGACGCTAAGGGCACAGTCACACCCGCCCGAGTATCCGAAGCGCGCCGTCAATCACCAGTACAAAGGTCTGGCCCAGACCCAGACGATATGGTGACAGGGGAGAGGTCATTGGATCCAGATCCAGGCGACGGCCAGCTGAAGGTTGACGACTACCAGATTCCAGATCCAGCTACAGGTAATTCACTAGCGCTACTCAACTCGACGGCGGAGCTGGACATGTCTTCAGAAACGCAAGATCCAGAAAGAGCCCGGGATCCAGCTGTTGGAGAATATACCATACCAGCGGTTCCCGCATCGAGCGGTAATCCCTCAGAAACAGGGGGCGGTCCTGCAAATCCCACGGCTGTTGGCGGGAAGAAGACTCCGGATCCAGCGGACTTGCAAGAATTAGTGGATGGCCAAAGCAAACAAGTGGTGGATTCACAGCGAGAGAGGGACCAGATCCCAGATCCAACGGATAGCCTGGATCCAGGTCCGGACGACTCAACGACTGACGAACAGGTCTGCTACCATGAAAGCGGGGATCTGCACGCGGGGGACGTCGCGCCCCAGATGGCAGTGCTTTCGGAGGTCACACCCACGACGGAAGAAGTGACAATCGAAGATATCCAAGTGGGGGATCCAGATATTAACACACCTGAAGAAATAGAGCGTCTCCGGCGGCGGATCTGGAGACGTCGGCATTTGCTGATCGGTAAGGGCAATGCATTGCCTCCGGCCGCACGCGGGGCCGTCTGTGATATTGATGTGGGTAATGCCAAGCCAATCGCCCAGAGAGTACGCAAGGTGGCGCCCCAATTCAGGGAAAAGTTGTCGGATCTGATCAAGGGACTGCTCGGAGCCAAGATCATCAGTGTCTCAACATCTCCATGGTCATCCCCAACCGTGGTGATCATTAAAATGAACGGCGTAGATATACGGCTCTGTATCGATTACCGACTGGTTAATAGCCTGGCTCGGCTGATGATCTACCCGATGCCTCTGATTAACGATCTACTGGACGATCTGGACAAAGTATTGTGGTACTGTTCACTTGATATGGCTAGTGGATTCTGGGTGGTGACTATGACAGATCGAGCTCGTGCAATCTCGGCGTTTATTACCGCCTTCGGATTGTTTGAGTGGAACCGAATGTCTTTCGGTTTGAAAAACGCACCCCAGATCTACCAACGTATGCTGGATAACGCACTGTATGGATTTACTCGGATCCCGCGACCTGGATCCAGTGGATCTAATAAAGATGGATCTAAATTTGATGGATCGGGATCCGATGAAGTAAGCACGGATCCAAGTCAGGATGAATAATCACTGGATCTAGTCAAACCATCAGTGCTAGGACGGAGATCGTACATAGATGACATCTTGGTGACTGCGGGGTCCCGGGGCCATTTATGTGACAGGGTGGAAGACTTGTTAGATGCATGCGATCGGTGGAACCTCACCATTGGCGTGGTAAAAAGGTTTTGGGGCAAGAGCAAGGTGGGATATTTAGGCCATCAAGTGTCCAGCTCTGGATTGGAGGCAAATCCAAAAGACTTAGCTGTACTGACAGATCTGCCGTTTCCTCAGTCGCTCAGGTCCATGCAATCGTTTATCGGTAGTTTGAACTATTACAGTAGATTTATCGAGAATTACGCTATCTACGCTGCCGTTCTCTACGAACTGCGAGAAGTGGACTTTGCGGCGATGAGCAAGACAGAGAATCAAACTCAGATCCAAGCTAGAGTGGTTCGTTCGACCCCAGATCCAGATGATCCAGCTCCTGAACAGGTGGATCCCAGATTCAATAACCTGGATCCAAGTCCGAACGGATCGATTGGCGTGGATCCACGATGGATAAGAGCCCACCTAGCTTTCGGCATACTAAAAGGAAGAATTGCGGACACCCCAATCCTGCGACACTTCGATCCCGACAAATTGCCGGTGATAGTTGTGTATGCCAGCACATGGGCCATCTCGGCCGCTCTGATGCAAGAACATGCGGGAGATAATCATCCGGTTATATTCACCAGTCGGGCATTGAAATCAAATGAGCTCAACTACGGCGTGGTCGAGAAAGAAGTGCTGGCCTTGCTGCGGATCCTGGATCTGGGGTATAACATGTTGGTGGGACGCCAGATCCTAGTCCTAACTAGGCATTCCACATTAGCTAGGCTATTCAGATCCACGGGTCTTCAGGGTCGACTCGGCCAGTGGGCTGCGCTACTCTCCCCATGGACGCTCGAGATTGTGAAGTGCAAGAAAGGCGAAGACGAAATCCTGGGTGTCATAGCAGCCAGTATAACACCCAGAGCTGAGGTGGATCTGGCTCTGGTAGCAATAGCACCCAAAAAGGAACCGCGTCGCCAGATCCAGACACCGATACCGACTGTTCTACCCGATGAACGGCTTTACGTTCCGAGTTTCGATGGATCTGCCCGGGTTAAGCGCGGAGGGGTGCCTACAGCGCGATCCTGTGGGAGTTGCCTGAGGGGACAGTGGTGAAGGCCAGATCTGGGTACGCCGAAGGATTGACGGTGAATGAGGCTGAATATCATGGTTTGCTTTATGCCTGGATCTACTCGAAGGAGAGGATCGGCGGCGTCTAAAAATATGTGGATCCTCTAATCTAGTTATCCGCCAGGTCAGAGGTGAAATCGATTGCAAGGCACCAGGATTGACTCTCCTACGGCAGAAAGCTTTGGATCGGCTGCGGATCGGGCCTGACCATGACCTAGTCCACGTTAAGCGAGATTGGAATGGCAGCGCTGACCGCCTAGCTAGCGCTGCTCTCCAACGACAAGCGGGGATCATGATGGAGGACGAGGCAGATCTGCTGGATCTAGTTACCCTCAACCGCTTGGACGAGATCCTGAGACCGGAGATAATCCAAGAGGGGTATGTTGCTCGCGTGGTGCCCGTGGCCATCGGCTCCCAAGCTGGGTCCAGACTCGGTGGATCTGGACCCAGTGGATCCAGACCCGGTGGGCCCGGATCTGGTGGATTTAGATCTGCCCCCGAAGTCCTCGGAGAGGAAATAGTGAGGGATCTTCGTATCTCTCGGATCCGACAGGCGCAGGATGAGGAAGTGTGGATATCGGGGCTGAAGCCGTACCTGGCAGGCAGGATCCAGCAGTTGACGCAAGATGAGGCCATATCCAATAGCAAGGTTTCGATGGATTACGATGTGGATCTGAATGGCCTGCTCTATTATTGTCCACCTACGAAGCATATCGACAGTGATCGCGACCGACCGATGAAACTAGTAGTACCGGAGACCCTGCAACAGGACGTTCTCCACCACTATCACGTCAGTTTGGAAGGGGTCACCAAGGGATCGACCGTACGTACCTGCGGATCCGGAGCCATTTCCACTGGAGAGGGCTGTATCGAAGCGTGCAACGTTACGTGGGTAAATGCGTAGATTGCGAGACTGGAAAGGGCCGACCTACGATCCAGGGAGAGTCACCCGGCAACATCCAAGCTACCTACCCCTTTCAGGTTATCGCGATGGATCATATACCATCTCTACCCAAGTCATTTAAAGGTAACACTGAGTTATTAATTTGGGTGGATCTGTTCTCGGGATATGTAATCTCCAAGGCTAGTGGATCCAGGACAGCGCAGACAATCGCTGAATCGTACGAAGAGTGTGTATTTAGGCGTTTTGGCGCTAGTGAATTGATCTGACATGTTCGGGTGCCTGCATTTATGGCCGACTTTTTCAGATCCTTCAACCAGATCCTGGGCCAGCGACAGCGGGCGACTATGGCGTACAGACCTCAGGCGAACGGAACAGCGGAATGTATGGTGCAGACCGCCACCCGCGCGCTCAAGATGTATGTCCAGGATCTGGATCAGCGGGATTGGGATGCTTATGCGGAACGACTCACCTTTGCAATCAATACAGCTTAGGATCGGATCCGGGGAGAAACACCGTTCTACTTAGTGCATGGATGGGACCCCAGATCCACCCTTGAAGCCACGATTCCGGTAGGTAGCACCCGCCGCCAGGATCGGGACCCAAGGAGGTGGAGGTACCAGATCCAGCGTCATTACCAGCAAGCGAGGGCGCAAGTCAATGAGCGATTGCGGGAAGCTATTGCGGATGGGGCGGATTCACATAACGGGCCAGCTCGCCCGCACCAAATCGAGGCTGGATCCAGAGTGTGGTTGTACCTGGATCGGTGAAAGAGGGATAAGCTCGCAAGCTATCCCACCTGTGGCATGGTCCATTTGGCGTAGCGGAGAAGGTGGGGGAGTTCGCCGTGCGGATCGAAGTGGCTGCTACTGAGTACAGGTTATTCCCAGTTGTGTATGTGTCCAAGCTGAAGCTAGTGAAGAATTTCCCAGATAGGCCCCAGATCCAGTTGAACCCAGATGTCGCGCGCCGATTGGATTTCGATGATAATTATTGCCAGAAGACAGCTCGATCCAAGATCTGGGTGAAGACAAGTTCGAAGTATAGAAAATTACTGACATGAGAACAGGCAGAAGAACTCGTTATGGAAGGATTTACCGTGAATTTCTGGTACATTAGGAGGGATATGAGGATCCATCGTGGGTGGATGAAGCGGATCTGAACTGCGGAGCTGTGCTACATGAAGGTTTGAGAGTCCGCTCAAATCGTAACCGTTTTGGCGCGATGCAGTCCCATGAAGAGTAGTGGGAGAGGGATCCACCAAGGTGAGTTGGTCATCCTGGTGAGAGAGATGTGGTGATGGATCTGCAAGGTGGTTGCAGATAGGAGGATTGGGTATTACGTGATATATGTGTGGCGAAATCGAAGAGAACAAGTACTACGGAATATGACTTAAACCTCACAAAGGATCCCAGACCCAGCCCGGATCCCGTAGATATACCGTGGATCCAGACTAGTGTCTATCGACAGGGGCGGGATCCAGAACAAGCAGGATCCAGCCCCAAATCCATCTATCGGATCAAGAATTTGGACCAAGAAGCTCGATCCAGCAAGAATCTCTCAAGAGAGCAAAAGAGTACTAAGGTGAAGGAGATACAAGAATTGCAGGATAAGGAAACGGAGAATTGGGACGAAAGCGACATGTATTACGAAACGAATTAAGCTGACCACGGCAGATCCACCCGGAGTTGAAGATCAGTGTTGTACGGAAGAAGGTGGTGGAATTAAGTTCGGGAAAAGTGGAGACCTCGGGATACAGCTTTACGCGCTGTCGGCAGCGCGTAAGCTATAGAACTTCGCTGAGATCCGCGCGATCTGGCGGGCGGGGTGATACTGCGGCGTATCCCGATAATGGACATGCCATGGATCCTCGGCATTGCATTCATCCAAGGCTTCCAAGAGATCAGTGGGCTCCGGGCGGTGCAAGTTGGGGTCAGACAGGTTGGCCTGACGGGAATCCACTCCAGGATACCACGTGACAGTTTCCACGCGCTTGGGGAAGTGCAGGAAAAACGGATCCAGCAGGATGTCCAAACCACACCACCCCTCCCGCATCGCTATAATCAACAGCTCCAAGATCGCTTTCCAACGACGACCCGCATGGGATCTGCGGTTGTTACGCTCCTTGTGGTATACCCCGAGCCAAGGATCCCGGCGAACTGCGGAGTCTGGGATCGGGAAGGAGTGCGTAGATTCCCAGTAGGACATTAGCGCGCTGGTTTCGAAATCGCGATATGCCTGGATCAGGAGCCCCAGCCGCCCGCCGACATCCGCCTCGAACGAGATCGTGTTGTTGGTGCCTTCCAACGTGTCCCAAGGGCGCATATCCAAGAGTGCTCGAACATTCACCTCCGTGACGAGACCGGAGCAGTAATCGGTGGATCTGTACTGGGGGCGATTCTCTGGATCCAGATGTGGGAAGGTCCAGCCAGGTTGAATCGGAAGGAGTGGGAACAAAACGTCGATCGACATCGTCATGATAGCCACGTGATTCAACCGAGCCACCGCCCAGGGTTCACAATCGAGCGGAGCCAGGATCCGCGGACTCTCTCGGCCCGGAATACACTGGTCGCCAGGAGCAAAGGGATCCGCAGCAGCCAACGGGTTACGCGGACGAGGAGGAGACGCTAGATCCCGACCGTGACTCTGCGGATCTGGATCTTCCTCTGAATCAGAGCCATCGGACCCACCTGGCGGACCACCAGAACCACCCATGCTGGACCGGTGGGAGGGGGACGCATGCTGGCGTCGCCGCTCCGCAGATCGAGACTGGGAGAGAGCTTCTAACGTTTGAGCCTCGAAGAGCTCATCTTCCACATCGGCTGTCCCTGTATGGATCCATGTCCTTCGGGGGGATCTCTAGCGGGTCTCCGTAGGTCAAATACCGGGGAGTGGGGTGCTCAGAGGTATCCGCCGGATCTTCCCGGAGCAGACGAAGTAGCGCTGCTGGATCCTCCTCCTCCGGACGAGTCAGGGGAGGGGCACCCACAATGCTCGCCACCATAGACAACTGACGACGAGCAGTGTCGCGTTCACGACAAGCGGCTTCATGTCGGAGACGGAGATCCTCTCGGTCTTGCTCGGCAGCCTGGAGTTGATCTTGAATCTCCCGCACTCGCTGCCCCAGCGCATCCACCGTCTCCTCTGAAGACTGCAAAGAGCCTTGAAGATCCGATAGCTCCATACGCGCAACTTCGGCGGCCCGATCCGAGGAGGTACGGGCTGCCACCTCCCGATCCAGATCCTCCAAAGTGGCGTTGTGGACAGCACGGAGGCGGCTTAACTCCGATACAATGTTCAGGTAACTCTGCTGGCGGGATTCCAATTCACCGCGGATCTGGACTACCCTCTCCTCCGCTTCAGCCGCGGAGGCGAGGGCTCGGTCCCGTTCTTGAATGAGGAGGCTCGGGGATTGGGGGCGCGCGACTGGATCTGGGAGTCGGGGCCGTTCTGCTTCCGCCCGCTGAAGCGCGGCCTGGACGCGATCCGGACTACCCTACAGGATCCGCCGCTGCTCCTCAGAGTCTTCCAAATCCCGCTCGACATCAGCGTACTCAGTCTGGAGATCCAGGATCTCCGCGCCGGCCAGATCCACCTCCGCCGCCAAGTGATCATTACTCGGTTGAAGACGATCCCGTTCGCAAGTCATGCGCATGAGTCGCCGTTCGAGATCTTGGATCTCGCCGAGTTGGTGAGCAGTCTGGTCCTGGAGGCCTTGGATCCGAGCGCTGTTGACCCCCGTGAGATCCACCTGGCCACGAAGGTTGGACACTTCGGCACGCAAACGGCCCAGCTCGACGTAATAGGCAGCGAGGTGCTGCTCGACGGCGTGAAGATCCTGCGTTTGTTGCAACAGCAAGGCCGCCACTTCCTCTTTTCCCCGGTTCGCATCGTTCCGCGTCCTGAAGACTAATCGAAGGCAGGATTGGTCGGGAACTCACGGAGTTCCCGTGGAGGACGCGGCGGGGAATTTACGACGACCAGACGGAGATCCATAACCGGCCTGCGGATCCCAGGACGAGTCATAGCCAGGGCTTGGCATATTTCGGAGTTGTGGTTGTGGAGAGCAAACGTGAATGCGAGAGGTGCCAGCAGTGATGCCGTTGCGCGGCAACGACTACCGGTAGGGGGCGATTGTGGAGAAGCGGTACTTTCCGAGATTGGTGCTGATGGATCCGGACCCTGCCATTGGTTTATAATGGTGACGGATGGCCCGGACCCAAGTACTGAACTGTGCCGGGGTGATGGCAGACAAGTGGAAGGGAGCTGACAAGTCTGACAGGCATACAAGTGAGGAACAGAGGACGGATGACAAGGGCGGCTCCTGGATCCAAGTGGTCGGGAGTCTAGATCCACGAGTGAAATGGATCTAGACATCCAGTGGATTTGGGTCTATATTTGGACGGATCTAAACCCAGAGGTCGGTTAAATGGATTTGGGCCTACGGATATGTGGTGAAGCAAGATCCAAGGGTTCTAGATTTAGACCCAGGCGGCTGGCGGATCTAAATCTGATATGGTGGATCTAGGATGTAATAAGTGGATATGGAGCTTGACGGCTGGATCGGGCCTCGACAACATGATATATACGACATGGACGCCTTAGCAAGGGTAGAGGAAGTGTTTGAAGCCAGATGGGATGCAAGATGAGATGGGATGATAGGATATAGGATGGTATAGGACATAACTATAAATCAAGATCTCGCTATAACAAGCGTCAAGCACAAGAAAGGAAGACACGCAAAGGCAAGGGACACCTTACAAGGCAACCCAGGGCCGGATCCAGATCCAGAGTATTGGATCCACGGCCCCCCAGATCCAAATCGGAAAACCACTGGATCTGGGCATTATACCGCGAGTAGTGTGAGGATTTCCACCCTACTTGTCAAGATCCCCACGTCTCGCCAAGACCATCACTCTTCAACACTTGAGCTCTTCACCAGTTACCAGAGGAGCAGATCCAGCCCTACCGACGGGTACACAAGGTGACCAAGTTCAGCACAGATCACGGATCATCGGGGGACCCCCTCCGTTAGTCGGTGTTCGGGCGAAGTTGGGAAGTTGGATCCAGCAATCTCGCAGATTTTGCTGATCCCGCTACCCACAACAGCGTCCATCCAAGGGTTTTCTTGGACAGTGTAGAAGTGTCCTTTCGGGTACTCTTCAAACTCGCTTGTCTCGATTTGACCGCCCAGCTTGCCACGAAACACGAACAGGACCGGCAGCCTTTTCCCTAAAACATATTATAAAAAAACAAATTTGCCTTAGAAATTAAAATTGAGTGAACAAAGAGGGAAACTTACCATCAGCTTGAATGGTGAGCACAGCCGTCATGCGGCCGGTGTGCTTGGACGTGTCCGCAATCCTTGCAGCGTCCCGGCGACCTCTTCCCGCCCACATCCGAGCCGGAGGCATGTCAAAATTGATGGCGGTCTCGTCCACGTTGTACATGCCCTCCGGCGCGTACGCAGCGTGCGTCTTCCAGAAGTCCAGCGCATACTCGGCACGCGTTTGCTCTAACGTCTCGGTGCTTTTATTTGCCGTTTGTGGCTTCTGGGAGGTAAACCCGTGGCTAAACACAAGAATAAAGGTAAAAGTTAGGAAAATGGATGAAAGTTTAACAAAAACAAAATTATTTACCGAATTGCGAGTCTCTCGACCATGCGCTCAAGCGCTAGGATGCCGCTTCGCTTACGTTGCAGATAGTCCTCGACCCACTCAGTCTCGATTGTCCACATGAAGGACATAATACCGCGTGTCGTTAGGGCCTGTAAATTAAAGCATAACGTTAAACGGTTAAACGCCATCAATTATGAGATTCTGTAAAAGCAAACTTACCTTCTCTTCGCGCCGCACGTCATTCTTGAAGGTAACAACCGCAGGAATATCGGGAAATAGTTCCCTGCGGCCCTGGCCCTTCAGTGACTTAGAGGTGGAGTGACCAGTGAAGCTAAAAAGCTTTTCAGATCGCTTCCATCAGTCATGGACAGTCCCCCGAGCGAATTGGAGCTCGCGGGCAGCCTCCTCCACCCCTATGTCCGCGACCAGGCGAACTGCTTCGCGCTTCTCGCGGACGGTGTAGCTCTTCTGCTTCTTCTTGGGTGGCGGCGTGTCGTCTATGGCTCGAAATACAATGTGAGAGGCTCAGTGGACCAGCTCCAAATTAAACGATGACACACGGGGATTTACCAGAGCCTTTCAAAATTAATTCGCGTTGATTGGCTACCTTTTATGAATAATATAAATTTGATTGTACAAAATATGCGCTTGTTTTGTATGGACATGTCTATGGAATGCCGGTTTTTGCGTTGCCGGATTTTTCGTCGTTGTCTGTACCTAATTAAATGCACATTGACTACATAGAAATTCTGAGCCGATAGAAAGTTAGTACAATAGTAAAAAAAATACATGAGTAGAATTGTACTAACATAGCTTTAGAATTCTAATATTAGTGGCCGATTGGATGGGTCTTGTGGCGTCTCCTCCTGAACCGTGATATTTCTGCCCGTGAAGTTACCGACATGGCCAAGGTATATAGGCTGAAGCGGAATCGGCGACCAGTCATGGGCTGCGAGAAGAACGTCGCAGGGGTAGTGGACTGTTCGCGCAGAATCACCGGGCTCGGCGAAGTGCGAATGAACCATTGTACGATGTAGAACGAATCTACCAGGGGAAGGCGCCGTCCACACCGACTACAACCAAGCTGCAGCATCCAGAGGATCATATCTCAAATAGCATAGAGCGCTGAGCTTTGTACTACTGTAGTAGTAATTACGCTTTCTGAACTTAACAACTACGTAGTAGTTGTTAAGTACTACTACTACTACGTAGTAGTAGTACTGTAACAGTAGTGTTTTTTCGTGCCTGGCTAGGGAACAATCCAGTTCATTTCTACTGGATTATGGAAATTCCTCTCAAACTGCTGTTGCACGTCAATTGGGAGAACGGAGTTGAATTGCTAGAAAAATACCGGCCGATCAGCCCTATTGTTTTACTACTACTACGTAGGGCTACGTAGTACTACTAGTAGTATTAAACGTAAGCATTGTAACATTTCTCGGAGACCTTTTGGCAAGCACATTCACTTGCTTGCTCGAGCTGACAATTCAACTCTATTTGTCAGCATTCTGGTTCACCCTCTTCAAAAACTTCTCAAGAGTTGTTTCGGATACATGCGTCTTCGTCAGTTTTGTCGCTTCCTTGACTTGTTGGCCGCCTAATTGCGCCTGAGCTTTTAACTTTTCAGCATGTTTAAATTGGCCAACCACCGTCCCGAGCTTGTTTACCAGGAACGTGTAGAATCTGTCCTCTTCTTCTTTCTCCTTGTTGTTATCATCTTCATCCTCGCGATCATTGATTTTTTGGGGTGTCCGAAGAAAGCGTCTGCCATTGGCCTTTGTCTCAGAAAAACCCACTTCCTGGAGATCCTCTTGGGCAGATATCGAGGGTAGCTTAGCGTTATTCTCCAATGCGACACCAGTCGCCGAAGCGTCCGTATCCACAGCAACAAAGGCGGCAACAAGAACGATCAACCAGTGTACGCGCATGCTCAGCTTCTTACACGTCTCGAATGACTTGATTAACACTGGATAATTTGCAAATGAGCATTGGCTGACAAGTCGTCAGGGACGATTGGGGGAGAAGAGATTCGAACAGAGCAAATCGACAGATCTTATGGATCTTTGGTTGAATCGGACAAAGCCTGTACAGTGCCTCCAGCCAGCCGTTACAATAATAAAAATAATTAAGTTTGCCCAGCCCCCCCCCCCCAAAGTAGAAATACCGACTGGGTGTACTCGTCGACAGGCCTGCCGACACAAATACTGCTCGTCTCTGCGAAGAAGGCACCCAGCGCGATTTTGCTGCAGCTACTGCATCCGCCTCGCAGCCGCCCTATATTAAAACCACTGTTTTCACAATCAGTACTTGTCACCGTTTAGTGTGTGAGGTTTTCCGATTTTCCTTCCGTCGTACGGTGGGGGTGCAGCATCAATGTACAGTTCAACAGCCGCAAATCTGGTACCCAAAGGAATCCTTTCCTGAAGAGTACATGTACCATGCATAGTGATGCTGGCACGAATGGTCTCGCATCTCGGTCCAGACTCTGCAGAGATGTGTTTTGTATACTCCAGCATGAAGTTATGTTCCTAAACCAGATCAGATCCATGTACGCTCCATTTTGGCGGTAACCCTCGATTTCATACATTATGGGATTTAATTAAATGGGGATTCATAAATACGTCCGCTAAATAGTTAATCCAATTTAATTCTTCTTCATATGGACCTCTTGCCGTCAACACCATGCACTGAATTAGACATATACTACTACATGTACATGTACATGTAGTAGTATGTATTAGTCGGTTCACACTCATGGTAAAGTACAGGGCAGTGTTGGTAGATACATAGCAGGACTACCTCAGCAGAAGGTATCCATTCTCACAGCTTTGGAAGGGCGTTGAACACTTAGAACGCAGATACGCCAGAAACGATTAGGAATTGCTGGAGGCATTTGGACATTGTTTGCCCCGATGGTCATTCACCGTATTCTCAACTAAGCGTTAAATCGTTAACTCAATACATTTGCATCTATGTCTACCCTGTGCGAAACTTCAGACATTGCAGTCTCTATTACATGTAGGCCCACTCTCGTAAATCTGGCGGGGACTTCTGTACAGTACCTACATGCTGCATACGTATAGGTACAGTAATCCCCGCCTAATCTGGAAAGGTGGGACCAATAAACACTGAGAGGTTGCGAGATCAGGAAAGGTTTTGCATGGATGCGGATTGTATTGACTTAATACATTTATGTGCAGAGAATGGGGTTCACGACATCGACGTAGTAATACCAGAATGCAGCCAGCAACGACTAATGGTATCCTTCGTAGCTCCGCCCAGCGCTCTCTTCGCCCAGCAAAACACTGTGTAAATGAAGATATACTACTACCACAATCCAGCAATATAGCGGTCTAGGTTATTATTCTCGCTTTCAATTCATGAATGCTTCATGGGTCGGCTATTTCCCATTGATCTATGCTATATTAGTACATGATCTGTACCTGCACCAGCGAGTGAGCAAATCCCGACCATAATCTTGTACTGTCTATGGCGGGTACATGCGTAAACTCAGGTCCAGATTAGGCGGGGACTCCTGTATACATACAGGAGTCCTAGCAGAACACTCGATTAGCAGAGTTCTCAACACTGCGCTGCGTAGTGGCCGCGTGTACATACAGGAGTCCCCGCCTAATCTGGACCTGAGTTTACGCATGTACCCGCGCTGGTGCAGAGACAGATCATGTACTTATGTAGCATAGATCAATGGGAAATAGCCGACCCATGAAGCATTCATGAATTGAAAGCGAGAATAATAACCTAGACCGCTATATTGCTGGATTGTGGTAGTAGTATATCTTCATTTACACAGTGTTTTGCTGGGCGAAGAGAGCGCTGGGCGGAGCTACGAAGGATACCATTAGTCGTTGCTGGCTGCATTCTGGTATTACTACGTCGATGTCGTGAACCCCATTCTCTGCACATAAATGTATTAAGTCAATACAATCCGCATCTATGCAAAACCTTTCCTGATCACGCAACCCCTCAGTGTTTATTGGTCCCACCTTTCCAGATTAGGCGGGGATTCCTGTAATATGCATGGATAGGTGTGCTACGTACTGTACGGCACTATCATGGCATACAATAGGTACAAGTTTCACATTACATGTATAATACATGATCACTGAATTCTTCCCGTATTGCCGTCCATAGCACGCCTAGATATATGTACAGTACAGTACTGTAGGTACATGTACTGCCGAATACGTATGTATTACACATACAGTACGTATTCGCAGCTACAGTACGGTACTGTACAGGGATTCTCAGACTCGGCTGTGGCAGCAGCTGGAACATACTGTTTATGTACATGTATTATTGTACTTACTGTACAATCATTAATACAGTACTGTAGCGTACTGCCGACCCTTTCTATCCTGCCAAAATACCGAAAGTTCATGGCATTTACTGCAGGAGCTCTCTCGGCAAGTTCGCATCCCTAAAGATACTGTACTGTTCTGGAAGACGCCGACAAAGAGCCTCCAAACGTTGACCAATTACAGTCTCGAGCGCCGCGACTTTTGTACTGTACATGTAGCATGAGGGATGCTCTTGCTGCTACATAGCTCTCAGGCCCTGAGAACCCCTGAATCAGGGGTTCTCAGTTTCACTGCAACTTGATTGGTGGATTTGTTATGCCCGCGAACCCCTAATGCAAAAATGTTTACGCCACTTCGGCATGAAGGGACAAAGAAATGCAAGCAGGATGTGTATTACAGAATGATTCTGTACATGTACATGTAGTACATGTACACGGTACATGTGTACTGGACAGGAGTCCCCGCCTAATCAGGACCCGAGTTTACGCATGTACCCGTCAGAGATAGTACAATATTCTAGTCAGGATTTGTTCGCTCACTGGTGCAGAGACATATCATGTACTTACTACTTAAGTACTGATGTAGCTTAGGATCAGTGGGAAATTGCCGCCCCATGAAGGAGTTGCTCGTTTACAGAGACAAATGGAAGGCTGAAAGCGAGAATAACGACCTAAAGCGGTATATTGCTGGATTGCGGGAGTAGTATATCTCCATTTACACAGCTTTTTGCTGGGCGAAGCGAACGCTGGACGGATCTACGAAGGATACCATTAGCAATTGATGGCTGCATTCTGGTATTGCTACGGCGATATCCTGAACCTCACATAAATGTATTAGGTCAGTACAATCAGCATCTATGCAAAACCTTTGCAGATCTCGCAACATCTCAGTGTTTATTGGTCCCACCTTTCCAGATTAGGCGGGGATTCCTGTACACAGAACGGAATGATTTCGGCTCTTGCAAAGCGTCTGTAATTTTGGGGCTGCAAAGGCAGATCTGTACAAGTAAACAGTGGCTCCGCTGTCCTGTCGCGTGCTCCGACTTCACCGTGTACATGTACCAGTACAGTACATGTATTACCCAGAGACCTGATGACTACATATCATAGCGCCGTCGCGGCGTCCGCTCAACTTTATCGATGTATCCGCGAAAAGCAGCGAAGCATAATGACAACTATTGTTTTGCAGTTGACAAAGCAATATACGCACGCCTCGCTGGCACACCTAGAAAAGTGGGCAAAAGCATCCAAAGTTTGCGCGGTTGCTATTACATGTATTACAATACTGTAGGTGAGGGGATACATAATGTACGTGTAACACAGTCTTGAATCCTATGTACAGTACTTTGAAGTAGCTGCGAAAGTTTGCGGGAAACGGCTACTCTGATTTGTGACAAGGAAATTTAGGAAAGCATCTGTTCGTCCGTCTGTTCGATTACGGTCAGACAACTCTGGTGTACAGCGTCGGACAGAATGTAACTGCCGCTGAAGGATATTAACTGATTGGCCAAAACTTTTCTGGTCGATTTTGTACTTGCTCGAAATTAGTGGTAAAATAGTGGTAAAATAAGGAGGCAGCTGTATTTTGCTAAAAATTAGTCAATAGCGCTTTGTTGAAAGCCGATCTGATAGTTTTTGGCTTGAATGACTCCCACGCCTTGATGGTACGGTTGATTGTCTCGATGCGCTTGTCCTTAACAGTCTTCTTCTTTGGTTTCTGACCTGGAGGAGGCGGAGGTGGCCTTTCGTCCATCCAGAGCTCTTTGAGCATGGCCTTTAAGGGACCCATGACGCCTACGTCTAGCGGCTGACACACCGAGGTAGCGTTTTTGGGGAGTGACTGTAGCTTACGACCCAACTCATCTGTTACAATAGCCTCTGATGCTGCCGAGACATGACAATCTAGATTGTCAACTAACAACACAGCGCCTTTAGTGATGTGGCAGGCAAGCAGAGATCGTAGGTAGATTTCCCACACACGGGTATCAATCCACGCTTTGGACCGTACCGCATATACGTGTCCTGCATATACTTGTCAGCATAAATAATAATAATGTAACAACGTAATATAAATAAAAATAAATTTCAGAGTACCTTTTGGATAAGTCTTGAGCTCCTCCTGCTCGATGC
>BSXT01018863.1:0-100810 GCA_030267785.1 Phytophthora fragariaefolia
ACAGGCCCTCGAGATGAACACGATCGTTTCCGAGTACCAGAAGTTGTCGATGAGGAAGCACCAGTTTTAGAGGATAGCTAGCACCACCAATTAATGGCTACATTTACTAGAAGGGGTGTCACCACTGCAATTATCACTGATTTGCATTACCCATCCCTATAGTCTAATCTTTTTACGCGGTGTCGCACTCGATCCATGTGTAGCACTGGATCCGTGTTATACGGTAGAGAATTTCCCCAAGGTAAATGACGGATATCAGTGTTATTAGCTCAAGAGGACAAATACCCGAGCGCATAGCCCTAAAACAATTTGCCAAAAAGTAGGTCGAATCAATCCTAGTAGCTTAGACACACAACTCCATGTACATGCAATCCAAGCCTGACACCTACCACTTCAAGAACACGAATTCCACAGCATCGATGTGCCAGCACTTTTAGTGCATAACTAGCTGTACTCGCTTTTAAGAAAGTGCCAGACAAGTCCAGTCCCCAACAAAAAGATGGGTTCATCGAGACCCTTCCACGCTGCATGTTGCTGCACTCCGGACTCTCCGACCAATTTTCTCAGCGCGTCTTGTCGAGGAAAACAAACTTGCGCCATTAACCAACTTGCTCGTTGGAGGATGGCGCGCCCACAACTACCTCTTGTTGCAGCTTTCGTGTTTGGCATCGTCATCAGGCTCGCTGCTGGCTCGAACGGACCTGATGGAGCCTCCAACCTAATGAGGTCGAATCTCAATAAGTGCAATAAGTGATTTTTCAACGGAAAAGACAACCTTCGGGCGACTATTATCAGGATGAGGTATTACCCAACTACCTTTCACCGCAACGCAAGTTGATTCAATGATTTGCCTCACTCTGTCCCTAGTGGTGGGGATACCAATTTCTGTTGAAAGTGTAATGATAAAAGTGAATAAGCTAGGACGAATGAAGGCACGACCTCGCTGCATTGCATTATTGCAGCCCTACCGTGGCTTGTTGTCACCGTGACAATTTGCTAAGTAACAGTACTCATAAAAACAGAGCTGCGTACTGCGCCTTTTCCACGTTGATCCTTGACTGACGCGGTGATGACCAGGCGCGATTAAACGCAGAAATTGCAGAACAATTGCAATATTTTACGCGTAATATCCTCTGCACCATCATTCACGGTGCTCGAAAGAATTCATCGCATCCACCTATTAGGTCACAACTAACCATCACAAACGAATAAAAATCCTGACTATGGGGCACAAGGTTTTGCCTTGCAGTGTCGCGAACTTGGAGCGTACTTTTCGTACAGCTTCATCAATCATGACGAGAAAGTGGTTCAGGCTCCACTTGCTTCACATCACCGATAGCTAAACTCTACTCAACCTAGCGACGGTGCACCATCGTCGTATGCGCCTTACGGTTGAGCGGGCGCCTTAGTCGTCGTCTGTCGTAAGTCGGCAGTTTTGCTACAGAACTGCGACCTGTCGAGGTGACTCCTCGGGGTGTACCACATGTCCAGCTCCCTCCTACTAAGCAGCTCACTTCGCAACTCACTTCCAACCTGACCAATTTACTCTATCCACGCACCCACGAGATGAAGTTCCTGTCCTCGGTTTTGCTTGCAATCGCAGTCGCTGCTGTCTCCGCAAGCGATAACTCAACAGATGCGTCGCTTTCAGCCTCCGCATCCACATCGGCGTCGGGGTCAGCGTCATGGCCGGCTTCGGCATCTTCTGAAGGCTGGCCCGAATCAAGCAGTATCAACGACTCGGTCGGCGCCTCGGGTTCGGCGGGCTCAGTCAACACGGCCAATGTCGGTAATGTTGGATCCACTTCCGGGTCCACTGATAGCGCTGTTGTGGGGTCATTCAGCACAGGGAGCAGTGCTGAAGGCGAAGACACCACAATTCAAACCAACGCGCCAACTGAGTCTGCCAGCGAAGGCGAAGACTATCAGGCCAGCGCATCCGCTAGTGCGTCGAAAGCAAGTTCGGGATCATCTGCGGCGACAAGTGTTTGCTCAATTGCGCTGTACTCGTCCGCCACGATCGCCGTGACCATTGCAGCCCTCTTCTAGTCATCAAAGAGCAGAGATGAGATCCATATTTTTGATTCTTAGCAGCAGCAATGTAAATACACATGCATGTTGGTGCTATCCGATTCCATTCCACGCCCAAGACACCATGTTCGCTCCCCTGCTTCCGAATCAACTAACGGTGGAGAATCTTAGCCCCATGTATTCCTGGCCTCGACTTCCACGGAATTATCCAGGACACAATGCAAAACGCTTGCCGGTGAGAAGCCCACGCTCACCTGTTCCAAACCATTGCACTCAATTGATTTGAGTCGAGTCCACCCGAGCAGTCGGCCGTTGCATCCTCGGACCGTTTCCTGTAATCCTTTGATCGTTGCAAAACGGCCAAGAATTTCTGTCCGTTATCGCTAGCAGGCGTCTGGAGCTGTGGGTCGCTTCCAGACCACGTGCGGGCTGCCGCCGCGTATCCCTCATTCGCACATTTGCGCTCCACTACTTGCATCTACAGCGTCCCAGTCGCCTTTACCCCCCCCTTCCCTGTTTCAAGATGAAGTTCTTCACCGCCGTCCTTATCGCAGCTGCTATCGCCACCCAGAGCGTCTCCGCTGTCACGGATACCACTGGCACCACCGCAGCTACGACAGACTCGACCTCCACTGGAACCACCGCGACGACCGATTCAACCGGCACGACTGGCACGGCCAGCACCGACACGACTGGTACGACTGGTACGACTGGTACGACCAGCACCGGCACGACCGATACGACTGGCACCAGTACGAGCGACTCCACCACCACCGGCACCGACACCACCGGAGCGTCCGACACGACCGGAACGACCGGCACCGACACGACTGGAACGACTGACACGACTGGAACTACCGACACCACCGGCACGGGCACTAATGACACGACCGGGACGGGAACGGATGCCACCACCAACTCGACGGACGCCAGCGACACGGCCGGCTCGGAGACGGGTAGTGGATCTGGAGAAGGCGGTGCTTACGTGGGCGAATCGTCCTCCAGCGGTTCGCAAGCCAGCGGTGCCAGCAGCGTGGAGCCGATCACGTACGCAGCGTTGGCTCTGGGCGCCACAGTGGCGGCTGCCCTCTTCTAAGCTCGCCCACTTTTGACGGGTCTTGTCCATTAGGTTGTATGCTCGATAATAGCGACCAACATCAATTTTCTCCCAACGTAACTCCGACTTCCCTGCGCGCACTTCTAGTGTGCTAACTCCTCTATCGCCTTCCAGGTGGACTCACGTCTGATGCCGCATATTCCCAACAAACGAGTTGCGTCGAGATGGCGGCGTCTCGAAATTGTCGCCAAGTTCGGCTTCCCTCAGCTTGAGTTCGATACGCATCATTCCCATGGAGATCCGCCTACCAGTGCCACTCGAAGACGTCGACGACATCAACGAACTGGACGACCCATCTCGCATCCATATCGGAGGGAGAGATACAGAGTTGGGTGGAGTTTGAGCTTGAGACGGCTGGTTTTCGCTTGGCACCAACGCCTTACCGCTCCCGCTTGACGGACGAGAGCTGGATGTGACAATAGGAGGCAGGCGAGCTTCGTAAAAGGTGTCTGTCGCCCTTGAATGCGTAGCCACAGCAGTAGTCTTGCCAACATCAGCGTGTGTTGCTTCCTCGTCGTCATCGGTTGCGTCTTCACCTTCTTCTTCGTCGTCATTGTCGTCATCATCGCTACCTTGTTCGTTTAGAGAACTAGCAACAAAACTTATGTCGAGCGTTCGCTGAGTCTTCTCATCCATCTGAAGCAGTTGGCTTGCCCGGGAATTGTATCCACGGTAGATGGACTGGATGCGGACAGCAGATTGATTCACGCGCTCTAAATCCTTTCGGAAGCGTTGCCGACGCTCTTGTTGAACGTTTAAGAACTTGCGGATCTTCGACTGGATGGCCATCGCACTCACTGCCGTCAAGTGCGCCTTCTTCTCCTGTCGCAGTAGCTTCGCTTGAGCTTGAGCCAAATGTGCGCGCACGACTGCCTGCATCCGTACCGCAGCAATATTTCGCTTTCGCTCCATCTCTTGCTGCTCCATTTTGTGTTTTTGCAATAGAACGACCCGCTGGCGACGTCGCTCTTCACCCACTCGGCGATACCTCTCTGCAGCGTTTTGGGAATCCACTGAGTCGTTCATTTTGTTTGCCAACAGATTCATGAGTTGTGCTTGGGCGACAGACTCGACCGTCATCGATCGTCGGTGGCGCAGACGCCGTCGGTAGCGTCGGAATGCATTGACGATTATGCGAACAGCAGCAGCCCGGCGTTTGTGTTCCAGCCATGCACTCCGAATGGAGCGGTAGTCGCTTTTTGCGCGATAACCACGGAAGATGCGTTGGATGTTAACCACACTTGTGCGGACATTTCGTAGGAATCGGGTCACATTGTGCTGCAGCTGGTTGCGGTGCCGATGCGCTAGGTACTGGAGCTGAATCTTACGCGCTAAGAGGTGCTCAACCCGTTTCTCGTTGTTCTTACGGACCATGATTTTTCCTTGTAATTTGTTCTTCTGACCCCACCGCTGGATGTCACGTACTTCACATTCTGCTTCGGGGTCGAGTAAAGCAGCCCTCTTTTCGAAAAACCCTCGCAAACGCTCAGGGTTTATTTGGAGAGCTTCTGCCGATGCATCACTTGGGCTAAACTCGTTGCCAGGCACCGAAGCCGCAGCACGAGTAGTATCCTCCTGGCGAATACGTAGCTGCTCGCCAAGTAGTTGCGCATTTGGGGCCTGCAGAGCCATCATATTTCTCAACGTTTCTTCAACGCCACCAGCAGATTTAATTGTCGAGAAGGGATCGTACGTAGCCTGAGCGCGCTGCTCCTCTTCACCGCACCTTTGTCGCTCCAGTGCTTCAAGATTGCTCTCCGCGTAGATGGCCTCGATGCATTGGCGTAGTCGATCAAGGTCGGACGCAGGCTCGATCGGTTTGACAGGCGATGATTTCGGTGATTTATTCACAATTCCAAGAGCTTCCTGCAGCCTCTTCAAGCCAATCGAGCTGATACAATGTTTGCGTTTCCGCCCAGGCGAAGTGCGTGCGAAGCCAGATACACCACTACAATCTTTTTCTGTCAGAAATGTTTTCCCAGCTGATGAAGTCCCTAGTAATTGCAGTGTTACCCGCGGTAACAGCAATGGATTGTACAATGCCTTTGGACCAATAATCAATTCCAATGCTACCGAAGGGAAAAGCTCGCGCAAGTCATCGTCCACATGCAACAAATAGTTGGGAATCCTTTGTCGTTTCCACTGGAAGCGAAATAGCCGCTGAAAGTTGCTTATCTGTCGTCGCCGCTGGCGCATTTGGCGCCAATCAAGAATTCCTTCCACAATACTAAGAGTGGTTTGCTGCAAACCAGTGACTAGCAATTCAGCGTGGTGAACATGATGCTTCATTCTCTTGATGAGTTCGGCTAGTCGAGTTTTTGACTCTATTACCGTTGCCTCAGCATCCGTGACAGCCTTGTCCGACTCGGCTTGTGTTGGAGTAGAAACAGTTAGACCAATTAACGATCCTGTCTTCTTTACGCGCGAAGGAGACATCGACTTGGCTGACTCCAGCGCAACTAACGACTGTTTGTGATCATCTTGAGCCTTCAGAAGATCTTGAGCGAGAGTGCCAATCAGTGGTGTAGCTTGTTTCAATTGGCGCACTAGTTGCTCGCGCATCATGATGTCTTTGGTAATACCCAACTCACGTAAAACAATCTGTGACGATCTGTGGGTACGCGAAATCCACGGTGCGGAAAAATTTGACTTGAGACTTTGAACGGCAGCCTTAGAAGGCTGATCCTGCTGTATTGTATTGGACGACGATCGAGATATATGCTGCAATCGAGCATGAGGAAAATCGGACTCGCTTGGATAGTCTTTTATATTGGAATAGACGACGTCTTTGTCAGGCCCTGGCATCTCATCATTGGTCGTATCTTGGTTATCACGAAGCTGGCGCATGCTCACATTGCGCAGAAAGCTAGTTGCTCCTTTTGGTGGCACAACAGGAGACATATGCCGTTTATATCGGCTAGACGATTTTAGTGGAGCCGAATTCATACGTCTTGGTACGACCAGAACCACATTCTCATCGAATTCGTTAGCAATATCACCGTCTTCGCGAAGTTCCGCTAGATTGCCCTCGCTTGTCTTACGATGTGCTTGATGACGCTGGTAGTTATCCAAAATCTTCTGCTGGAGTTGATGTCTGGGCACTTGAGTCTTAAAGTTTTCCTCGCGCGCTTTCTGGTCACCATACTGTCTAGCCAGCCCTCGTGCAACAAGGTTTCGCCGAAGAGCAGCAGACTTCCGCGTAGACACTGCCAATCCACCAGTTTGCCGATCCACAGAATCACCATAGTGACTGAGCAGGTTGCGATCGCCTTCAATCATCGATTGGCCATTCTCCCCTGCAGAAGCAGAGGATCCGAGTAGCGGAGCCTTCTTCATCACACCCATGCCGGTCTGCACGCAACCGAATGGGGAAGGCAAACGTCAATTGACGCGCTAAAATAACCAACATGTAGCAGTTATTGTGACCCAAGCAGCCTCTTCAATTAGCTTTAGCCTCTCAAACAACCGTGATTGGTTATTGACAATAACAACTTTGCCGTCGTTATTTGTTTTTTATTGTTTTGTTGTGGCAATCCGTGCGCTCACCAGCTCAAGTCGCATACAAGCGATACATGGTCGGATGGGAACGTGGATGATGGCAGTGCAACTTCGTGGGTAACTTCCTCTTCGGTGAAAAATGGGAACACATCTCGAACTTGTAGCACCTTCGATCCAACCATGATATAGTCCAGCGTGTCCACGAAGGTCGTTACATAATTTGTAAATGCTGGGATACCACACGCACTCACGAGCTGGAGGGCATGTTCAAAGCGGTTTGGACGGACTGTAAAGGGATGTTTAAGATTGGTGTGGGAGTCGTTTTCATCGACCTTCAGGTTCCACCGAAATGACGGCGCCTGCTGCCAGTGCCGGTGGCTTGAATCTATCTGTCCGTCCAGAAGAAAGGCAACCAGTGCAGCCCTCGGGTGTGCATTCCAGTCGCCACACATGACGACGGCTGCGTTTTCAAAGCCAGGTTCAGCTCTTCGTTGGCCCACGCTATCAACGACAGCAACACCTTGGAGTAGCCGGATTAAATGTGCGTCACCGCGATAGAAGAGGTGCGTATTCGACAGAATAATGCTTCTGGACGGGTCTAGCTTCGAACGCAAGACGAGTAGTTGAGCAATAGACGGGATCCGGTTGATAGCCTTGGCGATTTCAGGGAAATCCTGTAAAAGGCTCTGCGTTGCTGGGTTCGTCGAAGTGTTGACCATCAGCGCGAGGTTCAGCGTATTCTCTTCTACTACGTCAAAGCGAGCCGTCCTTACGAATACCGCGCACCCTTCGTTCGTCGTTCCTGTTTTACCCGAGTAAACCCCTTGATATCCAAGCGAAGCCATCATCGCTTTGAAAAACGTTTTGAATGCATGTTCCCCCATTTCCTGAAGGCAGACGACGTCGCTGTTGTTTTCCTCGATCTCCAGGAGAATAAGTTGGATCCGGCGCGACTCCATGATGACGCTTGCGTCGACGTATGGGAACAAGTTCTTCTTGGCATGGTCCGTTGTCGCATAGCCATCGTACAGCACATTGTAGTTCATGACGCGGAAGGCCTCAGCCGCGTCAGAGTACTTGTCCGCGGCGCTCGTGGCGGCGATCCGCCTCCTCTCTTTGAACACGTCTCGATTCGGCCCCGGCAGCACAGGCGTCGTGGTGACGTCGGCCTTGCTGTCCTCCGCGAGCTCGGACCGCATGGCCGGTGCATGACACTCGACGTAGAACCTGCAGCCCAGCTCCTCGTGCGTCGGCGTGTACCTCCTCTCGTCGCCCACGAGCGTCCCCGCGCCGCTCTCCTGCCCCGCTTCAAGACGGAACCACTTCCACGAGCACTCGTCGGCCGTGCAGAACTCCGTCTCGGGCATGGGGGCCACGGGGACGCCGGACATCAGCGGCTGCAGCACCTTGAGAGCCGTGACCAGCGGCTGGTTGTGCAGCACCACGAAGTGCTCGGCGCCCACCTGCAGCCAGCGCGTGCGCATGAGCGCGTCGCCCACCGTAGCGGTCTTGGCGCCGATCTCCTGGCCGTCCGCGTCCAGGAACTTGACGGCGACGGAGGGCGCCACGCCGCCCGCCGCCCCGCTCCGGTGCTGCTTCTTGTGCTTCTTCTTCCTGGCCTTGGACGCGCTGCCACTGCTGCCATTATTGACATTATTGACATTATTGACATTATTGACATCATTGCCATGAATGTCATTGTTGTCATTTTTGCCATTTTTGCCATTTTTGCCATTTTTGCCATTTTTGCCATTGCTGCTGCTCGCGGACGCCAGCAGCTGCAGCCGGTAGCGCACGCGCTCGAGCCGCTCGTCGCTGGGGCGGAAGAAGCTCTTGCGGTCGTTCTGCAGTCGCAGCTGCAGCGTCAGGTGCGTCGCGCCCGGCGCGAAGCTCACGTGCGCCACGCGCGGGGCCTCGGGCTCCATTGACGTCCGAACTGCGCGCTGTGATTGGCGCACGCCGGCTCGTCCAATCAGCGGCGCGCAGTGGCAATAAGGAGCAAGGGGTGGCGAACATGGCGGAGTACGTGGCCTGCGTGGGCGTGTGCGGATGCGGGGCGGGGCCCATGCGGCCGGGCGGCGCTGCGTGTGCCTGGTATCCATGGATAGAGCGCGATCTCGCGCGTCCGACGCAACTTCCCGCGCTCGAATCCGCGCGTATCGAGGCCGTGACGGGCCTTTTCTCGCAGCGACTCTGGGCTGACTGCGGCCGTGCGCTTCGCCTGCAGGGAGTGCGTCGTGGTGATCGACGCGGCCAACGTGGCGTGCCAGAAGGATGGCAGGGTCCACGTCCCCAAGCTGGCGGCCGCGATCCGGTTCTTCCGCGCGCTGGGGGCCGCGTCCGGCCGCTGCCCCGTCAAGTGCGTGGCCTTCGCGCCCAACTTCTGGCTCAACGTCAAGCCCGCGGCCGGCGGGACTGGCCCCAGGGACAACGGGGCCATGGAGACGGACGACTGGGCGCTGCTGAGCGAGCTGGTACAGAAGGACCACGTGATCCTCACGCCGTCGCAGGCCCACGACGACTTCTACGTGATCGACTACGCCGTCAAGTACGACGGCTTCATCGTCACGAACGACATGTTCCGGGACCACGTGGCGAACAAGGTGGGCTTGGCTGGTATGCGGGGGTTGGCTTTGTGGTACGAGCTATCGCGTGTGAACTGTTGTGTGATGACGTAGCGGTCGTTCCACGGCAAGAGGCTGACGACCACGTGGGTCCGCTCGCACTGCATTGACTTCACGTTCGTGGGGAAGGAGTTCATGCCGAACCCGCGTGCAATGGAGCGCGTGCTTGCTTTCCAGCCGTCAGTGGCGGACTCGTTGCCCTCGGCTACACCTGCTTTGACGGCATCGATCGGCAGCTGCTCGGCGACCAGTTCCAGTTTGCAAAACACTCTGTCGGACGATGAGAATGACGCTAGCGATGACGCAAACGAGGATGGCATGGTCGTCGACAACGCAGGTAACAAGCGAAGCAAGAATATCGATCTTTCAGAGGTGACATTCTACAAGGTACCTCGGGAGCTGCTTCCAATGCTGCACGGTGAAGGCGGTGAGACGATGGAGAAGTTTCAGGAGTATACGGGGACGTACATCGTCTTGCCATCTCATGCGGTGTTGGAAGCACCATCACCAAGACCAGTCTCGAACGTGTTGACTCTTTCGATCTATGGGTAAGTGCATCGCTTAAAGAACTGCTGCCAGTGCTTAAGCTAAGTGCTAACCCTTTGGCATGGAAACCCTGTGCAGTCCAGAACCAAATCGGCAGCAAGCTGTCGGGCACCTTGATGCATTCCTTTTCGAAATGCAGCAGAAAGCACAGTATGCATTTCAGCACCAGCAGCAACAACAGCCGCAGCAAAAGCAATACATGGCTGCCCAGGGCTATCAGGCAGCAATGTATCCACAGCAGCAATTTCCAGGGGGCAATGGTAGCATGACTTCGCAAGACGACCACATGATGGAGATCGATCCTTACTAGAGTGAGATTGTATGTACAAGACAGAAACACTGCATGAGCCTCTAAATTATTTCCATCCTCGCTTGTAAGCATCATTGTCTGCTTCGCCGAATTTCTTCTCATCCTATTTGTTCAGATCACACAAAGCAGATCTGTTCATTAAAAGCTGGAGCGTCAAATAAATACAACACCGATTTCACGTACCCGTGTCTCTTCTTTCCACCCCTGGGCATCCATTTCCTTTCTTCTCTTTCCGTCCTTCTGGAACGATCGCCAGTTGCCCACTCGCTGCTCCCGGCGGTCTGTTTCAGCCCAAGACCGCTCACGCTTGAACATGTTCACGACCTTAGCTTGCTCCTTTTCCTCTTGTTCAGCCTCGCGCCGCCGCTGAACCGCTTCGCGTTTTTCGATGTTCAGGCGTCTGTTTTCAATTTCGGCGAAAGCGCGCATCACAGCCTTATCCACTGCATCTTTCAGGTCACCAAGTTCGCTCTCCTTGACTCCCTTCTTGATCTTTTGGCGACGCTCCTTTTCGACCTCCTCCGTCGCGTTTTCGATCGTACGAATGCAAGTTTTACGCCGGTCTTCTTGCGTGATGAGATTGTACGCCTTCTTCACCTCTGCACACCAGGAACGGTCATTATTTTGGCATCGCTACCTTTCAAACAACGCACACATTGCATACCTTCAAAAGCCTCGCGAGCTTTGGGGTTGCGGCACTTGTCCGGGTGTACCATCGTCGAAATCTAAGCCGCGCAGGTAAAAGGGTCAAACACTTGGTCGATCCGAACAACAAACGAGTCACCGCTCACCTTGCGGTAATGCTGCTTCATGTCCTCCTCGGTCGCATCGACATCCAGCATCAGCACCCTGAACGGGTTCAGATTGACCCACTTGAAGTGGGGCTGCAGCAGTCGTTGGATCTGTCCGTCGGCAGTTCCGAAATCCACGGGCGGCTTCTCCAGCTTCTTCTTCTCCTGCTCGGCGTCCTTCTTGATGCAGTTGGCGCTCTCCTCGAGCTCCTGCACTTCCGACATGAACTCGGCCAGCAGCGCGTCTTCGTCCTTGGGCTCGTTCTTCTTCTTGTCTTCCAGCTCCTGCTGCTTCTTCCTCTGCTCCTGCTCGTCGGCGGCCCGGCGCGCCTCCGCCTCCTTCCGCAGCCGCTCCTGCTCCTTGGCCTGCTCCCGCAGCCGCTTGCTGTGCTCCTGGCCGGCCGCGTACGCCTCCTCCGCCGCGCGCAGCAGCGACGCGTTGTCCGGCTCCAGCTTGAGCCCGTCGTTGTACGTGGCGCGCGCGGCGTCGAAGCGCAGCAGCGCGTGCTCCGCCGCGCCCTTGCGGCTGTAGCCCTTCCACCAATCAGGCCGCAGCTCGATGCACTTGTCCGCGTCCTTGAGCGCCTTGCCGCGCGCGTCGCCCATGGCCAGGTACGCGGCCGAGCGGTTGCTGTAGTACACGGCGTTGTCCGGGTCCAGCTCCAGCGCGCGCGTGTACATCTGCACCGCCTCCTGGAACTGGCGGGCGGCCAGCAGCCGGTTACCCTCCGCCTTGAAGCCCTCGGCCTGCGCCGCCCACTCGGGCGCTTCCTGCTCGTCCGTCATCGTCGGAAATGGGATCCATGTGGTGCACACGAGACTCGCAGGTTAGAAATGGCTACGTTTCTAACGAGCAGTCGCCGACACCAGCTGGATACTTTTCCGAGTCGCCAGACCTTCGATATAACCCTTAACAGCCAGGTTAACGCACCAGGACGAACTGGGACTTGAAGATGTCGCGAGCCAAGGTGCGCGCTTGGGTGGAGGCTGCTGCTGCTGCTGCTGCTGGTGCTGCGCGGCGTTTCTAACGGAGGTGGCGCCGCCTGCTGACGCTCTGCAGGAGGCGGTGGTGGTGCTGCTGGACGTGGGCGCGTCCATGCGCGTGCCGCTGCGCGAGCGCGCGGACAGGAACCGACCGGGCGACGAGCTGCAGCACACGCGCTTCGCGGCTGCCGTCGCTGCCGTGGAGGGCGTCGTCCAGCAGAAGGTGCGCGCGCTCTCGCATAAGTTGACGCGACGCTCGTGCGGTGACGGCTTGTGGTGTTGCTGCAGCTGTTCTTCAAGCCCAAGGACGAGGTGGGCATCGTGGCCTACGGGTCTGCAGGTCGGGGGCTCGTGGCAGACGCTGCGTTGCGCCAGTTTCTAATGTTTTTTTTGTGTCTGCAGAGACGGACAACCAGCTGAATGAGGAGCAGGGCGAGGGCGAGTACCGGAACGTGCAGGTGGTGAACTCCATCGACTCGCCCACGCTGCACATGATCAAGAGGCTGCGCGAGCTCAAGCCGGCCGCGAGTGAAGAGACGAAGGTGCGCTGCGGGGTGCTTTGCTTTGGCTTTGTGTGGCTTTTGTTGAGCGTGGTGTTGTGCTGCTGCTGCTGTAGGTGGATATCCTGGACGGGTTGATTGTGGCGCTGGACTTGCTGTTCCGTCGGACGGACGGCAAGAAGTACGACAAGCGGCTGATGGTCATAACGGATGCCGCGGCAAAGATCGCGGATGCTGGGGATTTGGAGTCCGTCGTGACGATGATTCAGAATATGGAAGTCAAGCTGCAAGTGATGTACGTGCGACGGTAGTACTGTAGCCGTGGAACACGGTGTGGTGGCCGCTAACCTGAAGTTGTTACTGTTTCAGTGGACTGGACTTCCAGCATACGACAGTCAAGCCTAAGAAGGATAAGGGAGAGGACGAGGAGATGCCAGAAGCTATCATAAAGAGTGAACCCACTTCGGGCGCAGCAACTGAGCCAGATCGAATTAAGGTGGGAGTTTTTTGCTGGAGTTTTACTTTCTCCAGTCTGACTAGCGAGCGTTCTTTTACGTTCTGACAGGCCGAGAACGAGAAAATGCTCGTCTCAATCGCGAATGAAGTAGGAGGCGAAGTGTGCTCGGTATCCAAGCGAATGCATCTACTAGCTCAAGGCATGAAGAAAACTGTGGCCCTGACGACGAAATTTCGAGGTCCATTGGAGTTTGGTGACGCGTTGGGGATTCCTGTCTACTGTTACTTGAAGACCAAAATTGCGACGCTGCCAACTCTATCAAAAGAGTCGCAGAACTCTCACGAAAAAGAGACTGGTGGAAAAGTGAAACTCGATCGACGATATACATCACCGCAAAATATTGATGAAGAAGTGCCACCAGACCAGCAGGTGAAGGCTTATCGCTATGGTTCGGAAAAGGTTCCCTTTACGTCCGCAGATGTTGAATTCCTTAAGTTTCAGACGGAGAAATCGCTCAAAGTGTTGGGCTTTTTGGAAAAGGCACAGATCAACCACGCGAAGTTTGTGGGTGGCACTGATATTTTCGTTGCTGAACCTGGGAAGCCGCATGCAGCTACATGTTTTGCCGCATTAATTGACGCGATGATAGAGCTTGATCAGGTGATAATCGCTCGCTTCGTAGCGAGAAAGAATGCTGCGCCTAAGATCGTGGCTCTCATTCCCAACGCCCCGTCCGCTGGGCATGGCGAAAACTATTATGCGATGTGGTCCCAGCAACTGCCTTATGAAGAAGATCTCAGAAACTACGAGTTTGCACCGCTTAAAACTCGAAAGTACACTCCTACTGACGAGCAACAGTCTCTAGCGGATAAGCTGGTTGACAGCTTGAGCATTCGAGACGATAAGGCCGACGAGGTGGGAGCCTGCTTCAATCCAGTAATTCGGCGCTTCTTCCACGCGGTGTCTATGCGTGCGCTGGACGAGTCCGCTGGAGTTCCTCCACTTCCAGCGTACATGGAAGCAAGTTTGAAAATGGATCCTGCGCGGCAAGAAAAGATCTCAAGTCTGATCGAGAGTTTTGGTGACGCTTTCCAGTTGAAGGAAGCAGTGAAGAAAGCGAAGGACCGCAAGAAAAAGTCGTTTTGGAGCGATGTGCCTGTCGCCTCTGTAAAGGAGGAGGATCTCAAAGAAGAACAAGACGATGCTGCTGGAGGGGATGGCGCAGGCTCTGACTTGGAGCTAGATTTGGACGAGCTATTGGGTGGCGAAGATGTTACTAGCGTGGGTTCCATGAACCCCATTGCCGACTTTGAAGCACTGGTAGAGTCTTCTAAGTCGAAAGCGAGTCGTCGTCAGCAGCTTACCACCGCTGTCACTGGCATGGAGACGCAAATCGAAAAGTTCCTCAGCCAGACTGGGAAGGAATTCTATCCCAAGGCTCTCCAGTGTTTGACTCATTTTCGTAAGCGAAGCGTCGAGATCCAGTACTCTGCGCAGTTCAACGAATTCCTAACCAAGCTGAAGTCGGTTCTGACTGAGGACTCGGAGGCGTGGAAGGCTGTAAAGGAAGCGGATATCTCATTGCTCAGTTGTGCGGATGATCCGAGCGTCGATGTTTCTGTTGCTGAAGCTCGCGCATTCCTGTACGGAGAGGAGGAAGTGGACGTCAACCTGGCTGCAGCTTCGCTTTCGTCGCAGGTTGAGGCCATGGAGGAAGAAGACGACATGTTCGCCGACTTCGAATAAGCAAGCGTCTCCAGTGTGCGTAAGCTTTAAGTGGAATACCAATTGACTAGCAGCCTAAGGTGGAAGAATGGCGATGCAAAACAAAACTTGATTCTATGGCACAGGTGCGAGCTCGTCGGCCAGCTTATGCCGCTCCGGGGAACTCCGCGGACGGGTCGTAGAACTTGGTGGGCGCCTTTCGCCTTCCGGAGCGGCGCACGGTGGTGAAGCCGTCCTCGTCCACGAGCGGCTCGTCGGGCTCCTGCGTGGCGGCCGCCTCCTCGGAGATGGCTCCGAGCGCGGCGGCGCTGCCGTCGGCCAGTCCGACGCCGTCGTCCTGCGTCTTGATCTTGGCGGCCTTGAGGTCGATAGGGAAGAGCGACTGCACCTGGTCGTGCATGGCCTTGACGCGGTCGTACTGCGCCTTCTTGCACTCGTCCGCCAGCACCGTGAGCAGCTCGGAGATCTCCTCGACGCTGCCGTCCTCGCAGATGAGCCCGAACTCGGACTCGACGTAGCCGCTGATGTTGTCCACCATGGCGTCCGCGTACACCGCCTTGTTGTACTTGAACACGTTGAGGATCTCCTCCAGCAGGATCTCGTACTTGCGGCGCGTGTCGCCGCCGCCCCACTCGCCCTCCACGGCCATGCGCAGCGCCGTCCAACGCGCCAGCGCCAGCTTCACGCTGTACTCGAAGTAGTCCCACGGCGACTTGATGGTGCCGGCAGCGAACTGCTGCGAGTGCTCGTGCGCCACAGCCAGCAGGATGCTCTCGGTCGCGCTCATGATGACGCTCTTCCTTGCCTCCAGGTCTCCCAGTGCGACTGATGGGTCGATCGAGGCCAGTCCTTTGCGAGCGCCGATTTTAAGCCAATCACGACGCTGATGAAAACTGAAGCAGGTCAAACACTGATGCACATCATGACAAGTTCAACATGACTGTCAAGAATTCGACTAACATGATGAACCGACCATGGCTGGCCGGGCGAACGCGAATATGGTAAGGGAATCTGGGAACAATTTCTTAGATGGATTATAGTACACTGCTGCAGTGTTGCTCTCTTGGAGCCTCCGACGCACGAACATCAATTCACGAACGTGCTAGTTATTCCAGCTGCGACGACGACGACGCGGGGGTACCGGACTGCCAGTCGGACGCGGTACTGAAGCCGCGTGACTCGCGCGCGTGTCGGAACTCGTCAGCAGCCGAGAGCTGACGCGCCTGCCGAACCAGCTTCTGCTCGTCACGGGCGGCGCGCTCTAATCTAGCGTCGAGCAGCAGAGTGAGCTCCACAGCTTCACGCGCCGTAGCCGCGGCATCCTCGCGCGCTTCAATCGCGGCGGTTACGAGGCCCTTGGCCTCCTCTATTTGCTTCTCCTGCTCGAGTCCGTTCTTGCGCAGTACACAGATCAGCTCGATCAGATCCGACGGCGAAGACTGCAGCAGCGACTCTGGAAGTAGCGGGTCGGCCAAGTCCTCCAAGCTACTCTTGGCCTTCTCCAACTGCGCCGCAGACAAGACGTTGTCCACACCCTGTGCCTGAGTGACGCGCATCTCAGTAGTACGAATGAATTCTCGGAACTGCTCCATCTCGCGCTTCTGTGCCTCTTCGCGCTCCTTCAGCTGTTCCAGACGCTTTCGCGACCGGCGCGGGTGAAGCAGCTTCTCCAGAGAGTTACCCTCCTCCTTGATGGAACCAGTAATGTTGTAGCTGTCTCGGAAGCTGCCAACGCTACTGCTAGGGCGCAGGGCATATCCCGATGATCTCTGCGAAATACTAGCTCGGCTAGCACTACGACTCAGTCGGGGATTCTCTAGGTGCTCCGATACTCGTCGCTGAACTTCCCGCTCGCATTCCAGCTCCTTGGCCTGCTTGTACATGCTGATCTGCTTCTCCATTGCCTCGATGACCTTTTGGGTTCTTGCCTGCACCTCCTGCTCAATGGTCTGTTCCATGTCAGCCTGTTTCTTAGCCTGCTCTGCTGTGAGCTCCTCCAGCTGACGAAGACGGAACTGGAATTTCCTGTACTCGTCCGCGCCAAGTCGTACTACACCAGGACCACCCTGAGAGCTCTCGGCGCTGCTAGTTCTCCATGCGTCGCTGTCCGACTCATACTCGTCACCTGAATCCTCGTCCTCCATAGCCAAGACCATTTGCTGGAAGGCGCGGCGCGTCTGCAGTGCAGCCACATTGGCCTCCGTCATTCTGGAGGTGGCCGACGAGTTTGACATTTCCGAAAACCGAGCGGCCATGGACGAAGCTGCAGGGGTTGCTGGGGCTGCTGGAAGAGCTGCTTGGAGAGGCTCTGTTTCTGGGACCGCCGGGACTGCAGGTGTAATTGAGGTGGAGGACTCGGAGATCCGAGCGTTGAGCAAGCTGTGACTGTCGGACGACCGCACCGACGAATTGGTGGTGCGGAAGCCGTCCACGAGAGACGAGCGCATATCGCTCATGCGGTCGCTCATCCTCGCGTCGTTGGAGCTGGAGCTGGGTGCGCGGAACAACGCGTCGCCATTGACGCGGTTCTTGTAGGACATGGAGCATTGAAGCTGGCGGTACTCCGCAAGGCTGTTGCGGTTGCCGCGCGACGACGAGGTCTGACCGGTGGAGGCGCTGTGTCGGCTGCTGCGGGCGCTGGGCGCGCGGCTCTGCGGCGGCGTGTCCACCGAGTCGACGGTCTCCGAGTCCTCCGAGACCTCCGAGAGGTCCGTGTCGTTCTCGCCGCCGGAGAGGTTCTCGTTGATCGTGGGGCTGGTGCTGCGCAGCGTGGAGACCGAGGAGCGCACGGAGGACGAGAGCGTGGAGCGCTGCGCGTGCAGCGACTTGGCCTTGCTGAGTGCCGAGCCTGAGGGGAGCGAGGAGGGCACGACGATGGTCTGCTCGGGCTCGCGGGTGATGGCGGGCTGCGTCTGGCGGCGCGGGTGGGGCCTGCGGTCCGAGTGGCTGCTGTGGCTGCTGCTGAGTCTGGCAGCCGCGTCGGCGTCCGTGTCCGAGAGGTGGCGGTGGTGGTGCTTGCGCAGCGAGAAGCGGTGCGACTTGGACTTGCCACTGCTGGCCCGAGACGACGAGCGGGAGAACAGCGGCATGCGGTTCAACGAGCGTGGGGGGGGGGGGCGGCGGGGGGGGATGTCCTCCAATAAGTTAGCGTCAGCCGCTTCGCTGTACGTTGTCCGCCGACTTGACGGTGCTGCGTCCGCTAAGGAGCTGGCGGGTGGAGTGAATGTCCCTCGTTGGGGGGAGGAAATGCGCCCGGATTAGCCACCGGCAGCAACGAGGCAAAGCGCGTCCTTCCCACCACGAGAGGAGCAGGCCGCGCAGTATGGAGAATGACACGGAGCAAGCGGTGGGCCGAAAAGCGACTGGCTTCTAAAATATCGACTGGTGTAATTTTGACCAACGGGGCACCGGCAGAGTCGCAGGAGCAGCCAATCACGGCGCGCTTTGCAACCGGTCGACGGCCGCAACGACGATGAGCCTCTGCTTTGTCGTCTGGCGCATGCACGGCATGCGTGGCGGCGAGCGCCCTCGATGATCCTTTCCTGCGCCCCTCGCGGGCTGATGCCTCGAGGCCTCGATGACATCGAGTCGATGTACAAGCGGGGCTGATTGCGGCTTGATGACACCAGCAATGGTCTTGCACGGCCGTTTTGCACGGCTGAAAATTCGGTGGCGCCCGCGATCAGGTCCGCTCTGACCATTGCTAATGAGTGCACGTCGGCAGAAATCAGGCAGATGCGGCGTAGGGCACAAATTTGCGCTCGCTGGAGCGAGGCTCGGAGGATCTACGTCGTCGCGCCTAAGTCTGCACAGGCGACCGGGACAGCCGCAGGAAGCGCTATTATAAGTGCTGAAATAGGGCTCACCTGCACGCCGATCTATCGGCGATAGCCCCTCAAGTTGACGCGGCGACGGGGTTGTCCCTTCCAATTCAGCAGTTGGGCTGGTGCTACCGGAAGACAACTTTCGGTCACCGAGACATCCGGAGCCCGTTGCTGCTTGGGGCATGTCTGACGAGCCAGTACGTTCAGATGCAACCCTTGGGTATAAAATGGTACAGGTCGCAGTCGTATTAATCCATACAAAGACTAGGTCAGACACCCACTTCTGAAGTCACTATGCGCTTTCGCAGGGAGCCACGGTTGCCTTTACATCTCGGCGGCGAACGATCGTGTGATGCCCATGGCCGACTCGGCGCAGCAGTCGCAAACGCGCGATGCCTTCTTGCTCGAGCTGTACGACAGCGTCCACCGACGCCGGGAGCAGTTCCCGCAGACGAGCGACCCGCACAATCTGTCCGGACACAAGGCACACAAACCACACGGTCGCGATTCCGCGGCAACAGACGAGTTAGCGACGGCACCGCGAGACGACGAAACTAAGTGTCAAATGCACCAAGGCATCAAGAATCAGTGGCTTCAACCTGCGGCTCCGTACATACCTGCAGTGGTGGCGCGGGCGATACACGGCAAAGCTATGCGTGCAGATGGTGCACACGTTGGAGACCTTGTCGAACATGAAGATCGGGGCCAACGTGGCGGTCTTGAGACTGCGGCGACGAAGGGCCAGCTCGTCGCCCCCCGAGATGCAATGCGTCAAAGCGCGAACCCATTCGTCTCTCTCCGCCAGAGACAGCGCCTCGAACACGTAGGTCGTCTGTGCGCGCATTTTCTGCTCGCGTTATATGCACAACGTGGGGTATCATCAGTCTGACAAAATCAACGCATGTTGAAGAGCACATTGAAGCTGTTGGCAGATCCGTACCGTATCGTGCAGGAACTGCAGCCGGAAGTACTTATCGTTCTTGAGAGGCGCCGCCTCGCACTGCTCAATGGCGATGGTTTCTTCGGGCTGCGTGGCCTTAAACGTGGAGCTCAGCGAGACCGTTTGCAACGTCAGCGTGATCCAAAGTCTCCGTGGCTTCTTCCCAACGCTGATGCTCGATGTCGGGCTGGGACTCGAGCCACTGGTCATCACCACCGCGCCACCAGAAACGTTCAGCCATCCATTCTTTATAACAAAGCCTCCTTCCAGCTCATAGCCACTGGATGAGTCGTCGTCATTGTCCACCAGCAGCTCCGAACGAGCACTTCCACGTCGCGGATGCGTCAGTCCACGAAGGTTACGCTCAATACATTCGCGAATGTCAGTTGTCCACCCCACTTTTTCGTGCTCTGACTCGGTAAGCAGGATGAACGACTTTAGTGGAGAGTAAAAGCAGAACGCGCTACAGTTTGACCAACACAGCAGGTAAGAACACACGTCAGTCCGCAGAACCACACCTGCTCTACACATTCAGTGCATGGGCTCACTTGTTGGAATTCACAACAGTCGTAATAACACCCGGCATCGTTTCCGTATTTTCTTCCACCTTGCACTCCCAGAGATCAATCAAGCGGAATTTCTTGCACAGACCACCTTGTCGCCCGTACACCATAGCTATAAGAACCAAGTATCCATCATATCACTAAGCAACAACAGCAACCGCACTAAACAGTTGGAATAGATCACTTACCGTCTTCCAGCAATACGAAGTAGTATGTCTGGACCTTGCTTCGACACACTTTACGAAGCATGCCATCTCGCACGAAGTGCCGGCCACTGAGGTCGATTCCAACTTTGGCACTCACAGTCGCCAAAGTTCGTGCGTTCTCGCGCCTCTCGCTGATCTCCTCGATCTTGCTGGCTACACGATCCACGCTCCGAATGGCTGACTGCAAAGGTACGAAGTCCACATGATCTGGTGGTGTGGATCCTAGCAACTCTTGCAAAAGCATTTTATAGCGCGGAATTCTCTCCACTGGCATGTTGAGATAACGCCTCAAGCGGTTTGGATCAGCCTCATCGGGAAGCTCGCGTAGAAATCCTGCAAACTGCAGTGAGTCCAATGCGGATAGAGCAGAGCTGTGACGGCTTGCGTATGATGTGTACAGCTGCATGAGAGGGGCGTAGGCGTGAAAGATAGCGCCGGCGCGATGGACTTTCACGCCAGAAAACCCGGCAGCGTCCCCTTCTCGATGCACGCCCTGGCCATTCTCAGTGCTCGGTACTAATGTCGATGTAGCACTGGTTTCCTCAAGATGTCGCGATAAATGATCCAATAGCTGCTGATTGAGTGTATAAATCTGGTCAACACTGCTGAAAAAAATTGATAGATCTGCGTCCATGACCAGCATCTTGGGAGTCGGAGCTGACGTTGTCGATATCGACGACGCTGAGCTAGCAGCAGCTGCAACACTGTAGGACGCACTCACTACCATACTGTGCAGTCTAGTGGTGCTACCACCGCTTTTAGTGATATTTCCGATGTTGCCACTGCTGCCTGCTCGACGGTGGCCGCGAAGGCCCACTACTCCTTGTCGAGCCGATTGGACTCCGAGCACAGGTACAGGTCGTAACGATGATCTGCGTTTATTTTGACGGCGGCGGTACATTTGCCGTCCTTCGAGTTGCCTTAACAGTAGCGGTTGAACGAACAGTCGAATGCATTCCCCCAAGCATTGGACATAGCTCTCCTCTGAGCGAATGATCTCTTTCAGAATTTGGCGACGACGTCGCTCCAGCAGATACGCTTCACGGTCTTCTCCAGCTGCTTGGGCAAGTTCCATTGGCAATTCGGCATCTGTGGCACACCCACGGTCCAGCGACGACATTCGGCGCCTTCCGCCCAGAAAAGATGAACCAGAAAGCACCGACATCGAGGCTCGTGCATTACTTAAAGGCATGCTCACGCTCAAGCTTAGAATTCCGCTCTGGACAAGTGAGCCAGGAAAGTCTGTCACTCGAGAGCGTCGCATACGATTTAGCGCCTTGTCAGCCGAGCTCTGGATTGCAACGCGCCAAGCGACTTCTTCTTGGACAGTTGAAGCACATAAGACCCACTCACTTTCGTGCATTGCAACCGTTCCGGAAGCAGAGGAAGAAAGAAGAAATGTCAGCGACGAAGCTGGCGCGGGGTTAAGCGATACGGGTGAAGGCTGCGGAACAGTGCTTTCACGAGATACACTAGAACTTTCAAATAGAAGAGCAGGCTCTCGTCGACGTGATACAACATCCCCAAAACGGCTCACAGCTTGCTTCAAAGGAGAAATTTTTTTCATCAGGTGTGGCCGAAGCATGGGCTGACTTGAACGTCTTCGAATGGGACTGGTCTTCTGTTGATTGGATCCATTCGGACCAGTTTTGGTCTTTGAGTCAGTTTCGTCGTACTCCGAAGTTGAAATCTGAAAGCAAAAGCGGTTTTTGTGAGCGCGACTATCAGTTCTGTGGATTACAATGGCGCCAGCGAGGGCAAGCTCGTCGGTGCAGCACCTACTATTACCACCGCAAGCTCCACCTGTAGATCCCCCAACAACGACTGAACCGGTAGCCCCGGAGCCAGAAAAACCCGCGCCATTGCCATTGTGATCTACTGGAGCAACACTCGCCGTTGCTGTATCTAGCGCGTACTGTTTAAGAACACCAGCACGAAGCTCGTAGTAGTGTTCGCTCCACTTGTTCAAGCGACGACGGCGTAATACACCTCTGAATTCCACTAGACGCGATAGCCAATGCATCGCAATTTGACGCACTAGATCGAGAATCTTAAAACAAAGGGTGCACACACGCTCCGCACGCGATGACTCCCCCACAAACAGTGGTGCACGCCCAGAAGAGCAGGTGTCGCAAACCACTGCCCCACAACGGCGGCAATGATGCTTTCTCCGGTAGTATACACGAAACGAAGCCTTGCAAATAGTACACGCATCCGCAATTTCATCCGGTACCCATAACGCCGCAGCATCAGCGGGACCCTCGCACGCCTCAGGTTTTTCCCCATCAGCATCACCAGCTTCTTCTCGCTTAGCTTGTTTTAATTTCTGGGCATCTTTTACAGCGCTTGCAATGGCGTCAACCCACTCATGCTGGACGTCAGGAGTTTCTGCGAACAGAATGAACGTTTTTTCTCGGCTTGTAACCACGAAACCGCAATCCTTGCGGACCCGGCGTCGCGATTGCTGTTCGAATAGGGCATGAACTGCTATTGGTAGCTCTGTCTTGACACCCACTGCCTTTGAGTGCAAGTATACGATCCGCCGTACGCGATAGCCACCAGTAATCAACACGCCACTGTAGAGCAAAATGTCGTTGAAAAGGTGAATCATGACTTCCTCCTGTCGCTTCGTCGACATTTTGGTGAGCTTTCCTGACTTTAACAGCTGGCGGTCAGGTGTGAACAGCGAAAGCTGCCCTGCAAACTGTTGTTGAGCTTGTAGCACAGTTTCAAGATTCTCCTGACGACGCACAGTCTCGTTGATCAGCGACGCTGCGGCACGTACACGATTCACCGCTTCAATTAGGAAAGCTGCGTCAGGGTGATCTGCTGGTGTTAACTCGCTCAGACGCTCTAGCAGCAACTTGTACCGAGGAATACGCTGAATTGGCATGATCAATAGGCTCTCGAACGGCTTCGACGAGCCGCTTCGATCCCTGCATGTCTCCAGAAACTTCGTGAACCCCAGTCTCGTATCGCGACCGAAAATCTGCAGCTGCGCCGCCACTTCCTCGTAATCCTTCGCGTACCCTCCGTACAGCTTGAACAGCGGCGCGTATCTGCAGAACAGAGCGCCGACGCCCTCCGCCTCGCCTTGCACCGCGACAGCCACGGGGCTCTTGACACTCTTTCGCTTGCGGTCAGGTGCAGGCGCTGCCTGCGCCTGCTTCTTCAGCGCGGCGGCGGCAGCAGCAGCGGCAGCCGCCGCCGCAGCGCGCCGCTGCACGATGCCCAGCAGGTCTGCGAGCAGCTTAGAGTTGAGCACGACGAGGTGGCGCAGGTTGTTGAAGAAGACGGCAATCTGCGCGTCCCGCATGACCGGGTGCGCGTTGTCCTCGAGCGCCACGATGTAGTGGTCCAGCAGCGTGCGGATGTCGCGCACGTAGCTCTTCTCCGTCTCGCAGATCTCCTCGAGCGCGCGCGCGCGCAGCCGCACCTGCCGCGCGGCGGGCGTGTCCGGGTCCGGGTCGACGTCCGGGTCCGGGTCGACGTCCCGGTCCGGGTCGTTGTCGGCCTGGTTGCTGCTCTCGTGCGCGTCGTGCGCGTCGTCGTCCGCGTCCTGCTGGTTGGTCTGCATCTCCATCTCCACGCTCAGCGAGCGCTGCCAGTCCGCGGCGCCGGCCTCCAGGTCCTTGGGGTCGAACAGCACGACGCCCGGGCGCAGCGCCAGCTGCTCCGACTTGGCGTCCGCGCGGCGGCGGCGGCGCCGCGGCTCGGCCGCGTGCTGCTGCTGGGGCTCGTCGCTCATGCGCGCTCGAAAAACTCGCAATGAGGCGCCTTTCCGCGCGTCTCCAGCTAAAGCTGTCGCGTGGTGCCGGTTTCCACGGAAAAGTGGCCAGATCGGTTGCGGACGCGGTATGTTGCGCGAAGCCCGGTATCGGATACGGCGGGGGGATGCGTTATCAGGTGTAGAGCAACCGTAGGTTGACAGCATCTTGAAAAACGATGCGATCGGGATGCAAAGGGTATGTGGACTTAAATCGTGGACGCGACCAAGTTGAAGTCAGTAAGTAGACGAAGCGGGGCGACATCTGCGCTGGTGCGCTCGAGGCGCCGGAGCAGGAGGGACGACCCGTTTGGCTCAGCCAGGCAGTGGAACGGCACCGACCGGACACTACTTCAGGCGGCGCTGACTCCTGCTGCAAGTTCCGCTGAGACCTTCCTCGCCAGCCCAAAAGGTCGCTGCGACAGCGGCGGCGGACCAGCAGGCGCAGCAGCAGTGGCAGTCCCGTCGGAGCCTCGGTAGACTTCGATATATGAGTGCGGCCGCTGACCACCGTTGGAGAGGCACGGCTGCGTGTGTACGCGCGTTGGGGCTAGTGTCCAGGCGCAAGAACTTTTGCACGGCCCCAGCCGGTGCTCGCCACGCGAGACGAAAGCTGGGGAGCGAGCTGGCGGCATCTCGGTGTCTACTACGGCGGAATTGAGTTCCATCTCCCTTTCAGTGGGTCACCAATTCCGTGAGCTAGAAATGCACCCGGGTGATTGCAAGGCATCGCGCCAGCACCAGAGTCAACAGAGCGTTGGCCGTGGCCAACGTTGCGCAGAGAACTGGATCGTCTGAATGGCGCCAGACGCCTGGTCAATGACCAGGCGTCCAGTGGTCAAGCTCATTTCAGTGAAAAGTTTTCACACGTGCGACGAGAGCCGCACACTGGGCCTGAGGACCTTGATATGGATGGACAGTAGTTAAAATATCGCAGTAGGCACACAAACTCTCTTTTCATTTCACCCGTGCACGAAGCTGCATGGTACCTTTCGCTTCATTTTTCCGTGCTGCCCCATCTATTCGACCTTGGTAGTCTTCTTAGCAGGAGACTCGGCAAGGCGCTTGAGTGTCAGGTGGCCGGACCAGAAGTTCACGGAGCCCAGCACGCTGAGATAACCCAGGGTGCGGTACATGGTCAGCTCCAGCCAGTAGAGACCGAAAAGAGCGAAGATGCCACCGAGAGACGCCAGGAACACGCAGCCAAAAACGAACACAGAGCCCTCGAACAAACGCTCGACGTTGAGCCCCAGGCGCGCCACAAACAGCAAGAAGAAGGCCAGAGGGGCCAGCACGGCGGCCATGAATGCCAGAGACACGGCCACGGGCGGTCGCGGGTCCTGCTCGCGCATCACGTGCGCGATCTCGGGCAGCGCCTGGAGCGTCGTATCACTCTCGTACAGCAGGTGCTTCTTGTAGAGCGGTGACGGCGTCTCGGGCGGGGCCGCTCCAAGCTGCAGCTCCACATTGCCGAGGACCCACACGATGGCCTTCTCGAAGGTCGATGCGCCAAGAATGAGCTCGACATGGTGCTTGCCCGAGTTGTAACCGAACTTCTTGCTGAGCGCGGCGAACTGAAGCGTCGTGCTGTGCTTGAGAGCCGAGTCGGCCGTGAGCACGAAGTACGTCTCCGTCTTCTCCGTGGCATGCGTGAAGCGCAGGAAAGCCTGGTGCGCAGCAACGGGCGTCTTGTCGTGCGTCTGCTGCAGCGCTACCTCCATCTTGAGGGAGTCCTCGGCGGCCGCGTTGAAGTTCTGGCCCGAGAGCTTGTCGCCCTGCTTGAGCGTCTTGCCGTTCACCTTGGCGCTCGCCACCTGCACGGGCGTGGTGACCTTAAGCTGCAGCACCTCGTAGGCACTGTCCTTGGTCTCTTCGTTCTGCGCGGACACCTTGAGCTTGTACATGCCCGCCTTCAGCTTGTCGTCGCCCGCCAGCTTGGCCACGAACTTGCTGCCGTCCCCCTTGAGGGTCTGCGCGTCACACAGCCACGGCCTTCTGTCAGTGCAAACTCAACGGTACGCCCCCCCCGTCCTCATTATGTCACGCACCAGGTCGGAGAGCACAGTGGCGCCCGACGTGTCCACGAGCGTCTCGAGCGTCAGCTGCTTGAGCTTGGGCTGCTTGGGCGTGACCAGAACCGCCACCTCCAGCGCGTCGGCGGTCAGCGCCACGCGCGACGACGCCAACTTCATGTTCACGTTGAGCGCGGCGTCCGCCGACTGCGCCAGCAGCAGCAGCGCGGCGCCGCACGCGGCCAGCAGCCGAGACGAGAGCGCCATCGTCAGTCTCTTAGGAATTGAGCTGCCGCGTGGCCTCCTTGCACGTCAAGATCGGAGTGGCGTGCTCGAATAACTGCACCGGTTCTATTGAACAGTATTATGAAAAGGGTGTGGTCATTTCGAAACAGTAAAAAACCTCGGAGGTTTTTTTCAAGGATCAAATGTGTGCCGAACCACATGAGGTCAGAGATGGCTACATCAGCTTCAACTTCAGTTTCGCTTGTCAATAATCGGGTGGCGCTGGGTGCCTTACTTGTACGCTACGAACTCGTCGATCCACTGGTGGATCATCTTGACCTCGGTCTTGCGCGCGGCTGTGACCGAGGGCGGATCCTTCGGGTGGCTAAAGAACAGGTCCAGGTGGTGGGCGCCCTCGGCGATCTCCACGATAGTCACCTTGGCGTCCTTGGGGGCGCGCAGTACACCGGCGCTGCTCCATGGGTCCAGAAGACCGTTGCTAAACACAATGTTGGAGGAAGACCGCAGCAGCTCATCGCCATAGCTCACGCGAATGCCGTTCGGGTCGGGCTCTGTGTGCCAGTCGCGTTGGCAGTGCGTGCGGATTTCCTCGAACGTGGTGTTGCGGGGCCAAAACATGTCCGTCTCGCCATTTGTGCTGAAGTACGTCTCCTGTGGCAACATCTCCGTGCAGTACTGATAGTCCCAAATGCCGTCGTAGTCCCATAGAGTTGGGATTTTGAAGCACTCAAGGTCCTTGGTAGCGTTGTGAAACACATTGGCTGCATCGCGGAGAGCCTCCAGCAGCGTTGTATCTACGCTTTCGTGCCTCAGAGACGGCGTGGGAAAGTCACCCGCCAAGTGCGAGCATGCCTTGCGGACAGGCCAAGCGGGAAGATCCACGGCACCACCTGTCAGATAGCTGGACGGGTACGGGAAATCGCCCATAGCCAGAGTGTCAAAAGCGAACAGCACCGACATCGCTAGGTCTTCTCCCTGCTCCTCGGTTGTCAATGGGTTGCACAATTTAAATAGTGAGGAAAGAGTGGAGCGACCACTCTCCGTCTTGGACAACTCGAAAATTTGCGCCCAAGCCTTCTTCGCGTTCGGCACGCAATTTGCTGCTGACCCTGCGGCAGGGCTTGCATCGCGTGTGACAACCTGCCAGTACTTTTGACCGTCAAAATCCGGAAAGCCGCCGAAGCCGTAAATCGGTGCAGAGGCAGCAATCGCACCCGCGATGATGTTTGGGTACTTCATGCGGAACCAAGCTGACAACATTCCTCCGTAGCTGCCGCCAAAGGCAATGACAGGGTGGTTGAACGCGTCGTACTTCTTCTGGAGGTGATAAATAAGTTCCGTGTAGTCGGCCAGCGCTTGGTCGTGGGTGAGGTAACCCAAGTGGTCCATGTACTGGTCACCGAACGGGAAGCTCTTGCCGTAGTAGCGGTGCTCGGCGAATACAACAAGCGCCTTGAAAGCCTGCGCGTTCTCCCAGATCAGTCCGGTGTGGTTGGCATACAGCGTCACGTCGCCTTCATTGCCCGTGTAGAAGAATACGGGCGCCTTTTTGTCCTTCGGGTCCCAGAACTGAGTATTCAGCAGGTACCGTTGCTTGTACGTAGCTGGTAGGCCGCTGGGTGCTCCGGTGGTGTTCGGGTCCAGCGCCTCCGCAGCCAGCCACGAGAAGTGGTCGATGCGCTGCTCGAACCACAACTCGGAGCAGTTGCTGGCGTCGGCACGGATCTGGGGCGCCGATATCTTCACCACGGGGCTCGTCGTGCCCAGCGAGCTGCGCGGGATGTCCGCCGTGGCCACGAGATGCTGCGTGTGGATGAGCACCAGCACGCCGATCGCTAGCGCCAGGCCGCCGAAGGCCACGACACTGGCGGGCGCGTAGCTGAGCACTACAGAATGGCACACGGAGCGTCGTTAGCAAGGGACGCAATGCGAATCTTTCAGCTGCGCGGCACGCACGCGTGTTGTAGATGCCCTCGTAGTACTGCGGGGCGTTGAGGCTCTGCCAGCGGTTGATGCGCACGCGCCGGGAGCTGGTGGCCGAGCCCGCGGACGAGCCGGCGGAGCGCGCGAGAAGCGGCCGCGTCTCCCCCATGCGCGCGGGATTCTGGCGTGGACGCGCCTCTGCGGCGGCGGCACTTTTCGAGACCATCCTATGCGGCGAGGATACGATGCGCTTGTGACACTCATCCAATTTCACCGGGGGAGCTGCGCCAGTACCTGATGACTGGGGCGTCGCGCCCATCGCCCGCACCGCGGTCTCGGCCCCGCCAAAGCTTCGAATTTCTGAGATAGGCCCCGTCTCTGTCTCTGATTTGCTGCAAACTTGGAGCGGAAGTGACATACAACACATACCTTGTTGAAGTAGATGTATATAAGTCCCCGTTGCAGCGTAAAAAGCCCTGCATGATCACATGTCCCAAGGTATACAAGAGGCGGCCACTGCTGCGTACTTGAACCAGCTGCAGTAAGACTAATTTCGTGTGTGTGTCCACCAAATTAGGCGCTTGTTGCAAGGACACGGGCGCGCGATCAAAACAGGTTGCACCCCTGCGGTTCTCGGCTCGTTCAGCTGCTCATTCCCGTTCCCCTCCCCGCCGCGTGACGAGACCGCCGCGCGCCGACCAGTGGGCCGCCATGCACTACAAGACGCACATGCCCGCGCGGTTCTCCGTCGACGACCAGATGGCGGAGGTACGCGCGCTAAAGGCACCGCGACGCCGCGCGACGGAGACTCGCTGACCCCTTTCTCCCTCTCTCTCGTGCTGCTGCCGCGCAGGCGCTGGCGTCGCAGGAGCTGATGGGCAACCGCCAGCGGAAGCACTTCCTCAAGCTCTTCCGCAAGTACTCCAAGACCAAGAAGGTCTCCATCGACTGGTACGCGCATCGACTGCTCTGCAGTCGTGGGAGGTGCTGACGCTGCTGCTGCTGCTGCTGCTGTTGATGCTACAGGAACTCAGTGAAGCCGCCGACCTCCGGCATGCTCACGAGCAACACGGCGGTGGAGAGCTGCCCCAACGACATGAACCTGCGCCACGAGCTGCTGGACAAGCTGGTACGGTGCTGCTATAGCAGTGATTACGTGCCACTGTAGCGACAGTGATGCATCCGGAGTAATCTGATATCTTGGGTTAACCTTTGGCACGTTGCACAGGTCATTTTGAAGCTCAATGGCGGGCTCGGAACCACGCTGGGCTGCGAAGGCCCCAAGAGCGCGATTGAAGTTCGCCAGGACCTGTCGTTCCTCGACCTGACTGTGCGCCAAGTCGAGGTGCGTATTTTGACCTTGCTAGAAGGCCGTGTTCACGCTGCTGACAAGTGCGGTTTTTGTTCGTGATCAGTATCTAAACAGCGTGTACGGCGTGGACGTGCCACTTGTGCTCATGAACTCGTTCAACACTCACGAGGAGACTGTGCGCATCATCCGCAAGTACCGCATGCACAACCTGAGCATCCATACGTTCAACCAGAGCTGCTATCCGTTTATTGTGAAGGAGACGATGCTGCCGCTGCCAAACACCAAGTACGACCGCTCGACACGTGAGAAATGGTTCCCACCCGGCCACGGTGATGTTTACAATGCGCTGTTCGAATCGGGATTGCTGGAGAACCTTATTAACCAGGGCAAGGAATACATCTTCATCTCGAACGTGGATAACCTTGGTGCTACAGTGAACTTGGACATGCTGTACCACATGATCAATGAAGATTCCGAGTTCGTGATGGAGGTTACCGAAAAAACCCGTGCTGATGTTCAGGGTGGCACACTCGTGAGCTACAAGAACAAGCCGCATCTTCTGGAAGCGAGCCAGGTGCCGCCAGAGCATATGGATGACTTTCGCGCCATCAACAAGTTTGAGACATTCAACACAAACAACCTCTGGGTGAATTTGCGTGCGATCCAGAGACTGGTGGCGCAGGATTTGATCGATATTGAACCTCTGGTCACGTTCCGCACTGTGAAGAACCACAAGGTTGTCCAACTGGAAACCGCAGCGGGCGAAGCGATTCACCTGTTCAAGAACTTTATTGGACTGAAGGTCCCGCGCTCGCGCTTCTTGCCGGTGAAGTCCTCTTCGGATCTTTTTCTTGTGCAGTCGAACCTGTATCAGATCAAGCATGGCAGTTTGATCATGAACCCGGCACGCACCACGCCTACGATTCCTATTGTAAAGCTTGGACTGGAGTTCCAGAGCGCCAAGGAATATCTAGCGCGTTTCGAGCATGGTATCCCGAACATTACGGAGCTAGACCACCTCACGGTCGCCGGTGACGTCAAATTCGGCTCCAACATCTCTCTGAAGGTGTGCACATCGATGTGTTTGATTGAAGTCTTGAGTTATGCTGGTAAACTTATACAAATGCTTTTGCGTATAGGGAACGGTGATTCTTGTTGCGAACGAAGGTGCTCACATCGACCTGCCGGACGGAACCGTGTTAGAAAACAAGGTGGTTACGGGCAACCTTCGAATCTTGGACCACTAATTCCTGTTGCGTACGCAGTAGAGCCGATAGGAGACTAATCTCGTGCTTAATACGTGAAGGGCTGAAAGCAAAAAACGCTAAACGCCGCAAGTGAATACATGCATATGCATTATTGTCTTTCCACACTAAGTTGTTCTTTTATACAACGAACAGCACATGCATTTGCAGGGGCACAAGAGATTGAGAGGATAATGCGCCGAGAGGCGATGGGGGCATATAAGCCTAATAGACGGCAACGACGTGCTTGCAGATCGGGCATTGGCGGTGGTACATGAGCCACTGGTCGATGCACTCACGGTGGTAGAAGTGCAGACACGGAAGCGCACGCACCTCTTCCTCCGCTTCGAACTCATCACAGCACACCGCACACACCGTATTATTAACCTCGCTGTCCTCCTCCGTTTGGTTGTCGTAGTCATGGCGCTCACGGAACTGATATTTGAACGTCGGGAGCGCTATGATCTGTGGGTACGGAAGGCCATCCCAGCTTTCGGTCTACACCCTCACAGCGAATCGCAGCATTAGTAGCAAGAATTAAGGGAACCAGTCAAAGAGTCACAACTCGCAAACGTACATCGACTTGCTGGGAGCGAAGTTCGTTGATGCGACGGAGCAGCGACAGGAAGCGCAGCTTGCTCTGACCCTCCGCAGCATCATCTACGGTATCATCTGATGAAGACGAGGTGGAACCAAGGATCTTGAGGTGACGACGAACCAGAGAGAAGAGCTTGTTTTCGCTCTCCACCGTTTCAGCATCAACGGAGGGGCCCTCTGAAGCTGGTGTATTTGCCGAAGGGAGAGATCCAAGCAGCTGGCTGAGTGCTGCATTCACCACGCTGGAATATTGCAAATATGGTTCAAAAATTAGCACACCTGACGACTCCTCTGACTGAGTAAATCTGACACAAGAGTTCGTCATTTTCACGTACTGCGAGGGGCTACGCGGCCCAACCTCCGATGAGTCGGCGTCCGTCGACGCCTGGCGCAGCGACCGGATGAAAGCCAAGTCCAGTTCCCCGTTAACCGGCGGCACGTTCTGCGAGTTGTTGGTCGCCGCCTCATCGATGTCGGCGGCGGCGATGGAAATGAGGCCGGCGGGCGACAGCTGCGCGTTGAGCGGCGAAGAGCCCATGTCCTCGACCCGGAGACCCTCCACGTCCTCCAGCGCCATGCCGTCGGGTCCCAGCAGCGCCGACAGTTGAGACGACAGCGTGGGGATCGACAGCCGGCGACTTGAGTGCTCGTCTCCCGCCAGCGCTGCCGCCAGCGCGCTGTTCTTCTTCTTGCCCTCGTCCTCCGGCTCGACGTCCGAGGCTTCAGCCTCTTCCATGGCGCGCGCGATCTCGCGGGAGCTGGTGGTGTCCTCCTCCCAGTAGCTGGAGGCCTGCGGGTCCACGCGCGGCTGCGGAGGAAGAAATAGCGTCAATGTCAGCGCCGATGCGGGCGGTTGGGGACGGATCTGGCGCCTCAGTCGCGTACGTGGAGCGCCTGAGGCATGCGCGAGCCGTAGAGCGAGCGGAGGAACATGGCGGGGGGCTGCGGGCGGGTGTGGATCTGCCTGGGAGATATCTCGCGCGAGCAGGCGCGCCGCTCTTCTCCCGTGCTTCTTCCGGTTGAACAGAATGTGATGGACATCTTGGCTTGCCAGATGCGACATACTGAAAACAAGTCCAAATTGTGTGTGCGTATTTCGGCAGATTTTGGGGTGTATTTGCGCCTCCCTTTTCGCTCTCGCACGTCGAAAAACCACTTTACGGCATATTTTTAGCACATTTATAGGCTGTATGTCAGGTATGACGCGCGTTTGGTCATGGGGCTGTAGCCCTCTGACGCCGCTTCGCCAACTGCAACTGCAACTTACCGCGACAGCTCCATCGGGTCAAACTGGTACGTCGCCTGCGATGCAGATACCGTAAAGTCGCCCACACTGTCACTATCCACAGCCTCCAGCGCAGCCGCCTCTTGTCTCCGCTTAGCGTCGAGGCGGCTGTAGCTCTTGACGAGCCCGTTGAAGGCCTTCACCCACTGCGGAGGGCTCAGTAGTTCCGTGCGTCCACCATCCTTGCTGCCGCTCGGCACGAAGGAGAAGAGCAGGTCGAGGTACTTGTGCAGGTACTGGTTCAGACGCTGGAAGCCCATGTCGTCGTCTTCAAGAGGCTGCAGCAGCGAGTCGTCGCTCAGGATGTCGTCTGCAGTGGTATCCGAGTCCAGCGCATCTAAAAGACTTTCCAGTTGAAATTCTGCTAGTCCTTCAGCAGTGGCAGTGCGCCTAGACACCACAACTACGTTGTGTGCGGGGTCGATGTTGAACACGCGCCGCTCCTTGCTCAGGTTCGTGGCACTCAACGCGTCGCGCATACGCACCGATCCAACGGTACTGCCACGCAGCGATCGGAATAAGGTTGTCATGCGCGCTTCTATTGACTTGCAGTACACCACCGTAGCCGATCGTGACGGACCTGAACCCTGCGTCTTCAGCAGGGAAGCATCCAAAACCTCGTCAGGCGCCGGCACAACGTAAAGTGCCAACGGAACACAGCGGCCCGGTGCGAACGCATTCCCACCCCCACTCGACGGCGCACCCTTCGAGTGCTTGGAATGCTTGGTCGATGTTGGTGCAAAGCTCAGCAGCTGTGCCTTCTCCGCCGCCAGCGTCCGAATATCCTTCAGGACATTGGTCGTCACCCGACCGTCCTCTCTGAGCACCACCAACAGGTTGCAACTGGAGTAGAGCAGCACCTGCATCTTGAGTTTCTCTCGTTCAAAGATGTCCATCTCATGGCGTATCCGTTGCATCTCACTCAGCGGTGTCTGCTCTTCGTCTTCCGTATCGTTAGACATTGACTGCCGCCTACCCGGTGATTTGCTCTTGTAATTGCTGTTTGGAGTCGCTGTCTTGCTCGCTGCGGGTGGGCAAAAGCACAAACTCTCGGGCCGAGCCACGCCCAGCAAGTAGATACATCTTGCGACGTCGTCGTAGTACAGGTGGATGCTGGCAGGCAGCCTGGCGTCCTTCACTGTGGTTGCAGCTTGCATCTCGTCGTCCCGGAAGACGCAGCGGCCGATGAGGCGGTTGAAGAAGGCGAAAGCCTGCGAGGAGGACGAGGAGCTCGAGCTCAGCAGCCCCACGACGGCGACGCTCTTGTTCTGCAGTGACTGCAGAGCAGCGAGGGACCCGCTGCGGCCAGGCTCGGGAGGATACACACGCACGGGTTCATTCTGGCTACGGTCGAAGGGCAGCGGGGGCGCGTGGCGCGAGGTTGACGCCAAGGAATGCACCGACTGCCGCCCACCGCCGCGACCTCCCGCCATGACAACAGAACCGTGAATGGTGTGACAGTACACAAATCTCAGTAGAGGAGATGGCTACATCGAAAGTTATCATAAAAGCTCAACTGTACTGCAACTGCGATGTCGTTGTAGCGCTGGATCGGTGGTGTTGATCCGACACATCAGAAGGTCTGTTCATTTGCGGTTTGTTGCAGCCGCAGATAAACGGAAAATCAAGTGCAACTACTCCAACTATCGCTGTTGTCGCTCTCGAGCCCGACGCTTTGCTAGGTCTTGGCGCAGTCTCTCCTGGAATGGAGCGGATGGAGTAAAGTGTTTTGACGTTTTCGTGGCATTCCGTCGTTCGAATCCCCTCTCTCTAGCAGCGGCGGCTTCAGCTCTTGCAGCGAGCTGCTCGCGACGCAGCTGACGCTCGTCCAGATCCCGTCGTAGTCGCTCGTCGAAGTCGCCGATCTCCAGCTGTAATGCAAACAGAAAGGTACTGTTAAGACATAGTTCAGGGGATGATGAAAGCATTGATGCCGGACCTGCTGAGCGCGATGCGTAATGGTCGGCGAGAAGGAGCATTCGCGCTGGATCTCCTCCCAAATCGCTGCCTTAGACATTTCACGGTACTCCATGTCCAACTGAAGACGCCCAAGGAACTCATCGCGAACCTCTTCCCACGTCTTCTTTGTGTCTTCATCGTCCTCGGGTCTGCAGGATGAAGCTTCTCGGCGTGCACTTTCTTCCTGTCGTTCCTTCTGCCTCTCCTTGCAGCTTTGTTGAAACTCTTCCATGCGCGTGAGGAACTCTTTCGCTACATCGCTCTGAATTGGACAGCGAAGAGGTTACTGCAGGATATGACTGATGAAGCAACAAAGCTTGCATAAAATAACTTACCCAAGCTATGCGACTCTTGTACGTGACGCCGCAGTTTGGGCACTTCTTGCGCTTTTGCGTGAGCTCCGAGTAGGACTGGGGGTTACCGCAGCTTGGGCATTCCTTCTTGTCCACACGCGCCAGATATGCGGCTTCCTCGCGCGTTCGACGGAGCTGCTCACGACGGGCTCGTTCCGCTGCCTCCATACGCCGCACAAAGTCTTCATTTCGGCGGAGAGCTGCACCTCTGCTTCCTCCAGGGCCCTCGTCGTCATCAGAGTCGTTGTTTGACATCTTCTTCTTGTTTGAGCTATTGTGCAGCCGTGGAGTGAAGCGGCAGTGACGATTATCATCAAGACGAGCAAACTCGTTTCGTGGCTTTTGTTTCTGACGAGCTCGGGTGAACTTGTCCTTGGCAAGCTCGTTTAGTGCCTCGCGATTTGCCACACGTTTTTTGAGTCTCGAGCTGTTGGTGCTGTCTGCTTGGGCTAGCGAAGCAAGAAACAGGCGTCGTTGAGTGATCGATAGCTGTTGGAACTGAAACGCGCTTAGCTTATCCTGCATTGCGCGCTGCAGCTCAAGCTTGCTCATGGATTGACTCGACGTCGGTCCCTTCTTCAAGAGCTTCGACCGACCTCGATTTGGTGAGCGGTGGCCCACAGATCTCGCCTTAGCGACACTAGCTGCCAGTGTCTCTGCTGCCATTCGGATACTCGCAGCATCGTCTTCAAACTCTTCTTCTTCGTATTGCTGCTGCTGGTCTGCGACTACAGTCTTCAAAACGGGCTCGATCTGCACCTTGCGCTCTGCAACTCGTTCAGCTCTGGTTTCCGAACTGGCAGCATCGAGAGCCCGTTGCATCTTGTCAGCCTGAGCCATATCAATTTGACGGCTGTAATCCTCCTGATTAATTTCCGCTGCTATCGCGGCTAGTGTTGGTTTGGGTCCGTTGTGATGCTGCTGCGCAACTTCGACTTCGAAACTTTTGGCAACGTCCATCAGGGATGATGGAGACACAGCCTTTTGCTGTGCTACCTCCAGCAGCGTCTTCTGAGGTGGGGTTTGCTCATCGCCACTATCTTCGAACATATCTTCGTCTGGTTCGTAGATTTCATCGGCGTTTTTGGTTGGGGATGCTTTCATCTCGCCTACGACAGGTGGTGTGTTGCTTTCCTGCTTTTCGGCCCCTAGGCTCTGCACAAATGCCATCAATGCCGACGCCATGTCTTCGGACTTCTCAGCAAATTAGAGTTTGAAGAAGCTGAGCTACTATTTCTTTTTGAGGGAGTGCACGGGTAACCTCACAATCCCATGACCTCGGAATAGCACGCCTCTGACGCAGCGAGATTGAACATCTCGCTTTGTTCATGTGCAAGCACATTCCGAACGCCCAGGTGCGTTCCACTCTCGACTTACTGCTGTGCCGCTCATTTCATCACAGACTGAAATGCAGGTATCGTTTCGAGCACCCTGCTGCAATCGATGGTTTGATTGCAGCGAATGCCATTTCGAGCTAAGCGACCATCGACAGCAAGCTGCATCTGAAATGGCTTTCGTGTGTAAGCAGTGTCGCAAACCATTCCGGAAGGACTTATCAGCCTTTGATGAAGCCGATGAAAAATGCCCACATTGTGGTAACGAACTTGTTCAACCCGCTGGCAATTCCACCGATTCTCGAGCGGGGACACCAGCATCAAGCACAGCGTAGCAAGCAGCAAAGATCGTTGAAATACTACAATCTTCCACTCCAGTGACTTTCATAGTGTTGAGTTTCTGGCATTCACAGCGAGTTGATTATTCTCGCCGAAAACAGCCCCCCCTGATCGCAGGAGCGCAATGCTGGGCAAATACTTAAGAGTGCATTGCTTGCTGCTATCCAGCGGCTGCTTGTGCCACGCGCATGACCACCACCGCTTGCATCAGTGACAGCTTGCTGCCTGATTACACTTTTGTCGAGCAGCGGTGTCCGTGAGCCTTCAGCTGCACTATTAGCTCAGCTTGCAGCTACACCTAGCGAAATCCCGTTGCTTGGTGTTGACTCCGACGCTAAAGTGTAGAGTGCAGTGCATTCTTTACTGCTGGTCAACGCTCTGGCACGATACCAGCGCCAGGGAAGCACTCGTGTTTGCTTTCAACCGCACCGGCACCCAGCAAATGAGTAATCTCGAGCAATACCAGCCCATGACCATTTGAATGAGACGGATAAATCCAGGACGCGTAGCCCGGTCCCAGCATGAACGTGTTCGTCGGTCAAATTGGCCGTTGCTCTGTCGTTCCAGCGTACGTCCATCCGCTGCAAGTTCACTTCAGGCGTCCAGAACTCGTTCAACTCGGCTGGATTGATGTGATGGCCCATAGCCTGTCATCTAAGTCGCATCCTTCCGCGCAGAGCTCCAGGATGACCGGATGCTTCAGCTGCGAGCAGCGCGACTAGTTAGCCGCTGCAGTGGCGGCGTTTGATTTGAAGCAGCACCGCAACGACGTCACCTGCGCCGAGCTTGAACATTGCAATTGTCCTCTTGCGATGGGGTTTTCGTTACGGAGCTCCATGGCGACCTCTGCGAATGGAGCCCACCATCGTCTAACGTGTCCAGCACGCCATCGCGCCGCGCATGGTCCCCCACGGGATTCGACTGTCGGTTGTCACGCGCCTCGAGCAAGCTTGATTCCCACAATCCCACCGTGCGTCGAGCGAGCCCTGAAATGCTCGTGGCGCTCCCCGGTCTATGATCACTGCGGCCCTGTCTGTTGCCACCCGCTGTCAAGCCCACCCAACCCACATCCGCCGCGCTTCAATCGAGGCGCCATTTAGGATTTTGCGGCGTTCGGCGCAGCGGCATCTCGATGCTGGACGTCATCTCGCTGACCGAGGAGGACCTGGGGCTGCTCTTCGCCCCCGCCTCGCACGGAGTCCCGCAGCCCCGCGCAACCGGCAGAACGGCTGCGATGACTCTGAAGAGCAAGAAGGCGAGGAAGCGAGCGTCCAAGAAGCTCTCGAGCGGCGGCTCCTTCCTCGCCGTCGCCGGCACAGCCGTGCCCGCGCGCTGCGGCTACCGCACGGGCAAGTGCCAGAACCTGCAGGCCATCAAGCGCAACGGGCGGCTGCACAAGCTCTGCGAGTTCCACCGCGAGCGCGCCAACCTGAACCAGAAGAAGCTCGACCGCAAGAAGCGGCTGGAGCGCTCGAGACTCTCGGCCGCGCCGTCGCCCTGCGCGTCCGTCACGTCCGAGGACGACACCGGCAGCGTCGATATGGACAACCGCTCACCGCGCGCCGTCGAGGCCGCGGTGACCAGCAGCGTGTTCGCCAAGAGCGAGCCGAGAGCAGAGATCGAGCCCGACACGCAGCTCGTGCTGCCCACGAGTCTGCACGACGCGCCGCTGGCGCTCGGCTGCGAGGAGCTGGCCATCTTCTGCAGCCTCATGACCGCGGACTTGCATCATGGCGCGCCGGCGGGGCGAGACGCGCCTCCGGTCCGCACGCGCTCGTGCCATTACTACACGAGCGCCGTGTGAGGCGACCGCGCCCCGACCGCTAAGTTATTTGATGAGTTCGTACTATGACACGCACGGCAGACGAAAGATAATATATGGGCACGGTGTCGTCAAGGGCTGCCGATCAGCGGAGAAGTCCTTGGCTCAGGGACCTCCGACCCCAGCGTTCATGAGTTGCGGTTGTGTGTGTGTGTGACTCTTGGTGCATCACTTGATAGGCGAGTCGAGTGGGGTCAGCACCCGATGTGCTGAGCTCCGGCCTCAGCTACGTCCACTGTGCTCCGCCATGCGATTGCCACGCGCCTGCAATCATTCCTGTACAGTAATACCGGTATCCCGGTATGATCTTCTCCACCACATTGACGATCCCAGTCTCCGCTCGCTATTTTTATCCTGCGCTTTTGCCTCAAATCGCGGCGTTTTATCCGCGCGCCGCCTGCAGCCGGTCATTCCCGAATCTGCCCGACGACTCTGATATGGCGGCGCTGCTCTCGTGGGTGAACCTGGCGCTGTATGCGCTGCAGCTGCTGGTGAACGCGCACTCGTCGCGCAGCATCGGCCCCATGTCGCGGCGCTACGAGACGCTCATCACGCCGGCGCCCTACGCCTTCAGCATCTGGGGCCTCATCTACACGTTCATGGCCGCCACGGTGGTGGTCGACTGCTTCTGGCCCGCCGCCTCCTTCTACTCGAGCGCGCCCAACGCCACCGCGCTGCGCACGCTCTTCGCCGTGTCGTGCCTCATGAACATGGCGTGGATCGTCTTCTTCACCAACGAGCTCGTGAACGTGGCCACCGTCGTGCTGGTCGTGCTGTGGCTCGCGCTCTTCGCGATCTACGCGCACATTGTGCAGGAGCGCCGCCACACGGGCTTCGAGCTCAAGCGCTACGTGCTGAGCGAGCTGGGCGTCACGCTCTACTTCGCCTGGACGTGCGCCGCCACGCTCATCAGCTTCGCCGTCACGGCGCAGTACGTGGCCAACGACTACCTCTCGCTCACGTCGTACGTGGCGCTGCTGTCGCTGCTGGCCGTGGCCACGCTGTCCGCCGTCATCTACGAGGGCGACATCGCCTTTGGGCTCGTGGCCATCTGGGCGCTCGTCGGGCTGGCGACCAAGACCACGACGTTGGAGCCGCGCGTCGAGCTCATCGCGACCAACATCCGCGCCTGCACCATGCAGAGCGCCGCCATCGCCGCCGCTTTCATCGTCATCTCCGTCGCCCACAAGCTGCTGGCACCCAAGACGTACGTGCCATTGACGCAGAGCCGCGCGTGATGTGAATTGGAGGCGTCTAACTCTCTCTGTGCCCTGCTGCGTGCATCCAGGCCCTTCCAAGCGCTGCAGGCCGGCGCGCCGCTGTTCAGCGGCAAGACCGCGCAGCACGTCGACTACGGCACCACGCACGCCTAAGCCGCTCGCTCCACGACACATGTAAGGCAGACATTAGGGCACTTAGTGAATATGACACCCTTTCAATCCGATCGCCCGCTCTCCATGCGTCCGATCGCCCTGCTCTCCAATGAGAACTTCAAGCACCCACAGATGCTTCAGTATCGAAAAAGAACCGAGGAGTCCACGAGCCCGCTAGGAAGAGATGGCGACGCTGAGCGCAATGCTGCGGGAGACGGCCAGGCTGCCGTGGGTGAACGCCGCCTTCTTCGGGCTGCAGATGCTGCTCACGTGCGTCGCGCTGGCGCTGAGCGACGCCGCCGACGTGCGTGCACACCACGACACGCTGCTCACGCCCGCGGCCTACGCCTTCTCCATCTGGAACGGCATCTACCTGCTCTGCATGATCCTGCTCATCACCGACGTCTCGTACGCGGGGCTGTCGCTCTACGACTCGGCAGCCAAGCCCAACGCGCTGCGGCTGTGCTTCGCCGCGTCCTGCGTGGCCAACGGCACGTGGTGCATCGTGCTGGCCAGCGGGGACGTGCAGGGCGCCAGCGTGCTCGTGTCGCTGCTGTGGCTCACGCTGCTGCCGCTCTACGTCTTCGCTAGCTACGAGCGCAACGTGCAGACGGTGCTGTGGCACGAGTACCTGTGCAGCGAGCTGTGCGTGCGGCTCTACTTCGCGTGGATCACGGTGGAGGCGGTGGTGAGCTGGACCATGACGCTGCAGATGGGCTCGGGTGGCTTTCTGCCGCTGTCGACGTACCTGACCCTGCTGGCCGTGCTGCTCGTAGCGGCTCTGGCGGGGCTGTCACACGGGCGTGACCCCGTGATGGCGCTCGTGGTGGCGTGGGCGCTCGTGGGCGTCACCTCCAAGGACGTCTCGAGCTTCGACGCGGCGGCGTTCGCCGAGTTCGAGAAGGTGCAGGCAGCAGCTACACTGGGCGCGGGCGTGCTGGTGGGCATGGCGCTGGTGTCCTGCAGCTACTGGGCGGTGCAATTCAACTGGTACGACGGCTGCCGCTCTCGTGCAACTAACCGATCGCTAACTCGTGCTGGTCGGTGACTGCTTCCAGTGCGTCCAAGCCGCTGCCCCCACGCCCGCGCCGACTGTCGCGTCTCTCGCAAGCCTCCGCCAAGGACAACGAGTACGGCTCCATCCGCCTCGTGGCCGCCGCCTAGCGTCCGTCACTCTCCCCGTGACAGTTGCGGTCTCTCTACCGCGTCCCAGTGTATCCATCCAGCCGCCTTGAACCCATCTCACACTTTTTGACTCAGAAATCTATCGCACGTCGCAGCCAATCAGCGCCGCTGATTGCCGAACGCTCGAGCGTCTCACTCACTCACTCACTCCCCAGCTCCTCCGTCGTCATGATGCAGCCGCCGTCCCCGGGGCGGCACTTGCCCTGCGCCAACCTCGTGCTCTTCCTCGTGCAGATGGCAGTGGCCGTGGGCGTCTTCCTCTTCGCGCCCGCCGGCTCTTGGGCGCCGAGCGCGCACGCCGCCGCCGCCGATGGAGCCGCCGACGGCAGCGGGTCGCCGCCCGCCGCCACGCCCGCGGCCTCCACGCTCACGCCCAACAACCCGCTGGCGCCGCCGACCTACGTGTTCTACATCTGGGTGCCCATCTACGTATTGACGGGCGTGACGGTGCTCACCGACCGCTTCTACCCGAGCTACAGCTTCTACCTCACGTCGGACGACCCGAGCTTCCTGCGCCAGTGGTTCCAGCTCGCCTGCCTCGCCAACATGGCCTGGGTGGCGCTGGACATGTGGTTCAGCTGGGTGCACATGGCCACATTCGCGCTCGGCGTGCTCTGGTGCACCGTGCTGCCGCTCTACCTCTTCGTGGTGCGCCACCCCACGCCCAGGTACTCGCAGGCCTGGATCTACTACTTCTGCAGCGAGTTCTCCGTGCGGCTCTACTTCGGGTGGCTCAGCGCAGACGTGATTTTCGGCATCGCCGATGTCATGCAGTATCTGCACGGAGCCTACTTCGGGTTCAGCGTTTACGCGCTGCTGCTGGGAGCGCTGCTCGTGCTAGCGTTCGGCACCTACGTCCATGGCCGAGATCCGGTTGTGGGGCTGGTGGTGACCTGGGCGTTGGTCGGTCTCCTGCTCAAGCACGCGACGTTCCCAGGAGAGACTCAGGAGGTCTTCGAGAAGCTGCAGGCTGTCGCCATCGTCGTCGCACCTGTTTTCCCGATTCTCGTCTTTATTGATAGCGTCCGATATGTCTATGTCGTCCATTGGAAAGCGTAAGTTGTTCCAGTATTTGAGTAGTGGCGTTTGGTTTAGAGAACTCATGCCTCCTCTGATTGTTCGTGCTGCTCTAGTGCAAGGGTTCCAAGCGGAAGCGACGAGTTTTACAAACCGTTCGCATTTGAGACGACGGCCGAGTATGGAACGGTGTAAACTGTCATTTATGGTGCAGAAGTAGTCGAAAGTGTACGTTTGTTTATACAATGGTCAGCCGACGTTTTTGATCCGCCCTTGGTTGCTGCTGAATCCCGTCGTTAAACATTCTGAAGTTTAATCATCGTTAGTCACAAGTTGCACGGGTTAAAAATACGGCCTTGTTGACTCACCACATTCACTTGGAGCAACAGAGCAGTCTTGTAACGAGGAAAACGGGTTTTAAAAGCTGGCACGATGGAGGCAAATCGTTCACAGTCGCTAGAGTGCTGTTCGTCAACGCAGTTCAGTCTGTCCCTTTAAGGTTCTATCATTGCCGATTGAACCTAACACTGCGTTAGATTGAGCTACGTAGTTAAGCAAAGACAGACCAACCAGGACCACAATGGAGTATATGGTGCAGTGTAAATGCTGATCAAGAAAAAGTTTGGTGGAATTCAACGCGTTCTACTGCAAAGTACATCTCATTCGTAAGCACAGCGAAAAATGTTGGTGGGAATGATCAGCCCACTTTTTTCTCGATATGACTTTTGTAAAGACCTGCGTGATAACGCCCGAGACAGCCATCATCGTCATGTTGTCTGGGGACGGATGGCATTCGATATAGTGACGCATCAACTCGGTATCCCAGCATCCGCTTCATTTCACAATTCCACTGCTTCCTTACAGGGACTTTGAGCCGCGTCGTTGGCGATGCCAGGCACATCGCTACCCACCTCGTCCGTGGAGGTCATGCTTCTCATCATCCAGATCATGGTCGGCTTCGATTGCCTGCGATCCCTCGTCTTGATCGCCATCACCCCAGAGGATTTTGAAATCGAGACTGGTGACGACAACAGCCCTCAGAAGCTGTTCAATTTGCTGGCTCCACCTACGTACGTGCTCTGTGTATGGTTGCAACTCTCGACGAGCTTCACTTTTGCGGTAGTGCTCGGTCCTGACTCATCAGTCGGCAGCTTCATCTCCCGTTACTCGCCTCCGCGAGGCACGGCCCGTCTAATCGTTGCACTCATCGTCATTTCTGTGGCGAGCGTGGTTTTCGAGACCTTGATGTTGCTTGATAGGCAATACTTAGCATGTATTGCCATGGTTGTAGCGTGGTGCGGGCTCCTGCCGTTTTACCTTGTGCTGAATCGACGACACCCAATACCAAACACAAAGTTAGATGTGATCATCTTTACCCTCGGAGAGCTGTTCGTCCGGCTGCACTTCACGTGGCTTACCGGGGCTCTCCTCTTTGCAGTCCTCGACGTGGCCCAGTATTTGCATGGCGACTTCTTCAGCTACGTTGTGTACTCGCATGTCATGGGAGGGATGCTGGCACTCGCACTCGCAGCATACATGCAAGGTCGAGATCCTGTAGTGGCACTCATGACTACTTGGTTCCTCGTGGGTCTCGCAAACAGGAGGTGCACATTTAACGGCACTACGCAGGAAACGTTCGGAAAATTGCAGACCGCAGCTACAGTGATGAAGCCTGTCTTTCTACTTGTGTTGATCGTTGACGCTGTTCGAAGACTTCGCCAATTTCTTGACAATGTAAGTCAGTCGTTGTCCACGTTGAGGTTGATTTCGTGAACTTACTTTGCTGTTCATAGCTTGTACGCAGTAATGGGATTTCCACCAGCGCCGAAGATCAACAACCGGCAGTTGTTGTCACTTTGTATGGAGCGGTGGGAGTCGATTCCATCACCTGAGAGAGTGTCAAGCGATGTTCTTCTTTGGTCTAACGGTATTCAAGAAGTACAAGTTCTTGTCTCTTGTTGAAGTCCAAGATCCTAACTGTCGGATTAAACCCCAAAAAAGTCAACCTTATCTCCACTTATCGGGCCCCCACCATTTCTTTTTTACCCGCGTTGCTCACAGATTGGACTCCTAGGAGATACACCATGGAAGGCACCTGGTTCGCTATCATCAATGCTGCTCTATTCGTGATGCAAGCTGTCGTGAATATTGTGTATGCCAAGCGTTTCGCAATGGTGGCACGGGACTACGAAACGCTAATCACACCCGCAAGCTACGCACTCGTACTGTGGATTCTTGTTTACGCGCTGGAAGCTGTGCTTGTCATCGTTGATGTTGTAGCACCGCGGTATTCAATGTTCGCTGATTCCAACCAACCAGCTCAATTGCGTCTATGCTTCGGGTTAACGTTCATTTTGAACACCATTTGGGTCTTCTTGTTCGTTTCCGGCCACGTGTATGCTTCGACCGCAATCATCTACGCTCTCTGGCTGGCATTGCTGGTGCTGTACACTTATGCTGTGAGCGATCGGAATACGCACGAAACTGGGCCATTCGACTGGACTCTATACCTGTGCAATGGAGTCCCAATCTCGATGTACTTCGCTTGGGTGACGACTGTTGCCTTTACCGAGCTGGCAATGTCCATGCAGCACTCTAATAACGACTATCTGGGTATCTCCACCTACGTCTCGTATCTCTGCGTTATCATCGTGCTGGGGCTTTTGACTTCTCGCTACGCGCAAGACTTGATCTCCGGCCTCGTTATTATTTGGTACCTTGTCGCAGTCTCGATCAAGCACGTTCAGTTCCCTCACTCAGTAGAATACATGGACATTGCTGTTCGCGCATGTGCTGGAGAAGGTGCCGCAATTATTGCTGCAGTATTGGGCATTCATTTTTGCCAGACACTTATGGAGGACAGGTAAGCGCGAAATGGATACTTCAATCGAGACAAATCTAATATCGTGTATGTTTGTGCTTGAATTTGTTTGTGGTATCGTACCAATTCGGGGGTGTGGAGTGAAGCCGTCCTCCAGCCTCGAATATGGGTTCGGGAATGGCTGTCATCTCGGGTGCCACCTACGGCAGCACCAGTGCATAATAGTGCACTTCCTGCTGTTCCTCGCGCTACTGCTCGCGTTTCTATTGCCGTGCACGCAGCTACTGGAGTTCCAGTCCCGTAGTACTTCTAAATAGCAGAGTTTGGCCGTCTTGGACTCACGTGAGAATTAAGGCGTTCTTCATTTTCCGTTTTCTGCTTTGTGCCTCCATTGATTTTGTGAATATCCAGCTTTTTGTTCCGATATCACGATAATGGCTTGAAACAGCATCTCACCTTCTAGAGCTACGAGAGCGGTCCTCTCGTCTGCGTGAACGCGAGCGCGAGCGACGAAGTTTGCTACATTGAGGTGACAACGATGCATCTCGACGGTGAGAAGTGTCTCCACGCATTGTGCGACCCTCCCGCTCATCTTCGGATCGGCCCCTTGAGCGGTGCTTGTGTTTGCGTTTGCCCGTGTGTTTGCTAGACTTTTTCTTTTTTTTCGAGCGATGGCGACGTGATGGCGAAACATCCGAGTCCGAATCGCTATCGCTGCGACTCAGGTCATCAACGTGCGCCTCTTTTTTCAGTTTCTTCATCAGCTTCCTCTTCTGCTTCGAGGACAAAGTAGCAATAAACGCATCTTCTGCCGCTTCGACATCCTCTGCGATCGCCAAACAAGCTCATCAGCATCGGCGCCATCAACGTAACCACCAGCAACCAGACAACCTACCATCATCGGACTGCAAAATCTCGAACTCTTCCGTCGCCGCCTGTTGCATCTCCAGCGGCAGCGCTCCTTGCCGGAGCACCAGCTCTTGCTTGGCGGACTTGAGCTTGTTGATCTCCGTCACGGGGTCCTCCCACCGCTGCCTCGTCGCATCTACACCAGCAAATCAATCCCCCCCCGGGAAGCACCATCAGACCCGGCACCCACCGCCCACTTCCTCCACCCGTCACCCACCGTTGGGGTTCTGGTCCCGCAGCTTGCACTCTCTGTCCCCACTCTGGTGGCCCCAGTCGCCGCACCGCAGGCAGCGCACGTTGCGCAGGCGGAGCCCCACGGGGTTGAAGTTCACGCGGATGCTCTGCGTGTACTGGCCCTCCACGGGCGCGTCCTTGAGCACGGGGAAGCGCTGCACCTGGTCCTGGAGGGTCAGCGTCTGCTCCGCCCTGCGCCCCACGTAGCGCTCGAGCTTGCGCTGCTCGGCCGAGCGCCGGAACTCGCGCGCGGCCTCGTCCTCCTGTCCGCGCGTGGTGCACGCCTCACGCGCGGGCTCAGGCAGCCCCGGCGGCGCCGCGTACAGGAACTCGACCTGCTGCGAGGCGGCGCGGCGCGCGGCGGCCTCGTCCCCGGCGGCGGCGGCGGCCTGCTGGGCCTGCAGCGCGTGCGCGGTCTTGCGCACCTCGCGCGCCTTCTCTCGCTCGCGCGCGTCGTGCTCCCGCGCGCGCTGCTCCGCCACCCACACGCGCTTCTGGTTCGTCTTGCTGGCGGGGTGCCAGCTCTTCTGCCCCAGGAACTGCAGCGACATGGGGCGCGCGTGTGACTCGCGTCGTTTCGTGAGAAATCACAAGAGCGGCGCGCGGTTGATACAACGGGCGTCGAATTGAATCGAACGGACCATAAAACACAAAAATGTTCAGCGGCGGCGTGTGCAGCGTCAGCCTCGGCGCGAAGGTGCGGGGCTGGGGAGGCGAGGGCGAGCCCCCATGTGGAGAGCTCATCGCCGCGGCGTGTGCGTGCAGGTGCGGTCGCTCGAGCCCGTGCTGGCGGACAAGGACCGCGCGCAGTTCCTCGTGGGCACCAGCACCTTGAACCAGCCCAACCAGGTAGGAATCTGTGGCGTGTGGAGCAACGTTTTGACGTTTTTGACGTTGTTTTGACGTTTTCGACGTTGTTTTGACGTTTTTGACGTTTTTTTCGACGTTTTTGACGTTTTTGACAGATCCACGTGGTGCAGGTGGGCGATGACGGCGGCAGCGTCACCACGCGCCAGGTGCTGCGCCATGCTGGAGAGGTGCGGAGTCTCGCGCCGAGCCCGCAGGACCGGCAGCTGCTGGTCACGTGCGGCAAGCAGCGCGGACAGCCAGCGGAAGCTTCGCTCTGGAGGCTGCCGGACGCTGAGGAGGCTGCTGCTCACGCGGGGGAAGATGCTGAGAACCCCCACGCGGGCGATGCCGTAGCGCAAGATCTGACGCAGTTGGCGGCGTTTCCAGCCCAGAAGCTGCCGGTGTCCGAGTACGACACGAGCGGCCAGAGTTGCTGCGAGTTGGGGAGAGTAGCTGACTTGTAGATGCTGTGTCGGGGTGCAGGGTGGCCTGGGATGCCACGGCAGACACGACGATCTTGGCCTCGGCGCATGAGACGCTGCTGCGTACGTGGCAAATGGACGGAGGCTCCGTCGAGGCGCAGGACAAGCTGGAGCTGGATGTGTCCATGCTCGGAGGCACGACCAAGAGAGGAGCTAGCGCGCTAGCTTGGGACCCGCACCATGCTTCGCAGCTGGCGTTTGCACTGGGCGGCAGTGTGCGCTTGTGGGACCTCCGAGCGAAGCAGGACAATGTGAGCGTGGAGGATGCACACCCGAGCGCGACGCTGTCGCTCGACTTCAACCCCAATAAGCCGTACGCACTTGCTACTGGTGGGGACGATGGCAAACTCAAGTTCTGGGACTTGCGCTACGCTCGCAAGCCGGTGCTGTCGCTCAACGCGCACTCGCACTGGGTCTGGAGCACGTGCTATCACCCACAGCACGACCAACTTGTCCTCACCGGAGGCTCAGACGCAACGTTGGCTCTGTGGCGAGTATCCTCAATCTCGTCCTCGCCGTTAGTCGAGCTAGATGAGCGTGATCTAATGGACGAGACGGCAGGTGGCGCCGCAGTGGCGGACACCCTCATTCGACGTATTGAGGAGCATGAGGACGCTGTGTATGCAGCCCGATGGGCTGCCGGAGGAGATGCCTGGATGTTTGCCTCTGTGTCGTATGACGGTCGTCTGGCTATCAATCACGTGCCATCGACAGAGAAATACAAGATCTTGCTATAGGGTTTCAGCGAGCAGGAGGAAAGTGCTAGTAATAGGCATGCTAGTGTGTCTTGTTGTTTATGTTGGGTACGTCGGGCCTGGAGACCTGCTGTCTGTCTGTAATTTGTCGATAGGAAGGTCTCCTCTCGATATCTACACCATTTGATTGTTTTTGTTTGTTCTGCTCCTCGCAACTGCTCTACTAACGCTTGATTCACGCACCTCACACTCCACGTCAAGCTTCACTCAACCGTGCATGAGCTTGTTGGCCTCGTTGCGAAGCCAGTCTAGCTCGTCCATAGCCTGCTGGAATCCAATCATATCGCCCTTGCCAACACAATCGGCCACTTTCTGCGCTGCAGCAGCAAGACGCTCCTCCAAACTATTGCTACCGACATCGGCCTTCTGAGAATTAGCGCCAAGAGCAGCAGCTGCTGCTGACGCACCGGCAGATGTGCTTGATGGAGCCGCTGTACTGCTGCGCACGATCCCAGATCCAGGTGCGAGCATTTTCTTACCGGAGGCCTTCGGTGTCGTGCGGGGTACGCCTGGGAACCCGGGCGGAGCCATCACCGACGGCGCGGTCGCCGGAACGCGGTCACCGCGATCTTCTTTCTTGGTTGCAAGCAGGCGTGCCGCATTGTTAGCGCCGATTCCAAGTGAGCTCTGAATAATCTCGTCCTTGGCGCGAGTCTTGTCCTCACTGCTCAAACTGCCCCGTCGTGCTAGCTCTGCAACCTTCCGCAGACGCGCACCGTTCGGGCTCATCATAGGTAAGCCATTACCCTTGGTTGACGAAGTAGTCGATGCATCGTCATCGTCATCTCCCATCGGAGGCGGTGGAGGCGGCGGTGGGATCGATAAAGCCGACAGCCCGCCTTGCTGCTGCCGAGCAGCATTGTAAAAGGAAACAAAACTTCCCGAGATTTCGGTGTTATCATCGTAGCCGCCAGTCACTTGCACAACATCCTCGTCCGTGTAGTCTTGCGAGCTGGATTCATCATTAGCTGAAGTAGATGAGCTCGCATCCGAGGCCGAATCATCATGAATGCCATCCTCCGCGTCTCCACGACGCTCAGCAATGCCAGGCATCGCACCCGCAGTTCCATAACTGGGGTATCCTCCCATGTCACCATTGTCACCGAAAGACATGTCACGAGCAAGCTCAAGGCGACTCTTACTACGTCGACGGAACTTGAAAAATTCGGCAGCATTGCCAAAGCTACCGCGACGGGCAGCAGCACCTCCAGATAGCGGCATTCCGCCAGAACTCGAAGGCGAGCTCGACAGAGTCCCCGAAGATGACGGGGGTGGTGGAGGCTGTGCACCCGAGTTGCCTAGACTACGCGCCGACGACTGCAGCGAGAGTCCTGTCAGTTGAGCTGCAGCCTCAGCAGCAGACGAGTTTAGTCCACTCGAGCTGGTCTCAAGATCTGACTCAAGTAGTTTCTTCCGTCCGGTATTCGTCTGCGGCGTGTTGAGTACGGCTTCAGCCACTTGCCACGGAACTGTCATTGACGGACGTCTCGTTAGGCCAGGCGGCGGTGCCAACACAGCGTTTTGGTCCTGTGCTTGACTTGCTCCAGCTGCAGCCTCACCAGAAATCGATTCATCCTTCGACGCGATGTTATAGTAAGACGTCTGCTGGTTGTAAAAAGTCGCACCACTACTTGCGGAGGCATTTAGCTTCTTGGTTCGAGTCGGCGGCGGAGACCAGGACGGCAGTGCTGTGGATACAAAACTGCCAGTCTCATCCATTGGCGGCGGGGGAGGAAACGAATCTTCCGGAAATTGCAGCAGCGAGTTACGGCTTGAAGTGACTCCGTCGTCAAGCCTGCCGCGACCAGGATCCGTTTCCTGAGACGATGTCGAGTTGCCCCCTCCGAAGTCGTACGACGAGAAGTAATCTTCGGGAGTCTGGCCACTAGTGTAGGAGTAGCGCATGGGCATGTTGTTTGCCGACGAATCCATATTCGGCAGCTGCGAGCTGCGCGAGCGACTGCGATGCCCACGCACAGGGATCACGTCCCCGGACGATCCAGAGCTCAGCGGTCCATGGCTACGGCTGAGATCACTCGGGCCGTGACTGCGGCTGAGCTCGCTGGCTTGGCTGCCGAAGCCACCGTACTGCGCGCTGCCGAACTGCGTGTTGCTGTTGCTTCTGGTGTGGTGGGCGCGCGTGGGTGTGCTGCCAGGAGTGAGCGTACTTCTCAAGCTGTCGCGGTAGTGCGACTTGGCGGCGTTGCTGAGCACCGCCTTGCTCACCAGACCGGTGACCTCACTGGCATGCACCGGCACCTTCTGCGACGCCACCCGCAGCGCCGTGAGCTGCTTGAGCTCCTGCACGGACATGCCGGTCTTGGGGATGACCGGCGGGGTGGCCACCGCCGCCGGCGTGGACGTGGCGTTGACCACGGCCATGTTGATCTTGGGCGTGGCGGGTCTCGCGGAGGAGAAGCCGTCGGGCACCGCGGTCTTGGACGTGGCCGGGTTGGCGGCTGCGGCGGACTGCTGCATCCGCTTCTGCGTGAGGCGCTTGAGGTCCTCAACCGTCATGCCGCTCTTGATGCCCATCTTGGCGCCGGTCATCGAGGGCTTCTGGGCGCGCGGCGGCGGCGGCGCTGCGGTATCCTCCGCTGCGGCTGGGGTGGAAGGCCGGCGCCTTGCCCTGCTGCTGCTGTTGCTGCTGCTGCGGCTTGGCGTACTGCTGGTACGGGTAGGGGCTCTGCGCCTGCTGATAGGCCGCCGCCGTCGCCTGCTGCTGCTGCATGTAGCTCTGCTGCGAGCGCACGCCCCCCTTGCGGCGGTTCGCGTCCGCCATGCGGCTCCCCCTCGACGACACGCACAGCACGACACACACGGCGCGGGGCGGACGGGGCCGGCTGCGCGCTGCTTCGGGGCTCGCTTGGCTCGGGAGCTCTTCGCCCCCCTATGCCTCGCTTGCTCTGTTGAAAATACACTCCCCGTAATCACTTGCGTCCGGTATAAAGGCTATTTACGGAGTCCGACGGGCTAGATTTGCAATTTCAGCAAACCAAAAACGACGCGGCGCGTGTTGCATAAGTAATTCGGGGCCGCGGCTCGCACTTAACGAGAAGATCGCCGCGGTGACCTTTGAAGATCCTCCGCCATTCGTGATTTTGACAGTCGCGGGGCATGGCCAAGCGCCCGACTCGGCGTCAGCGACTGGCGGCGGCGCGCGCGGACGCGGCCGAAGTCGCGCAGCACCTGAAGCTGGACCCGCGCGGCGACGGCATGTACAGCGGCACGTTCCGCTGGCTCGAGAGCAAGGCGTTCCCGCAGCTGCCGCCGCCCCCGCCGCGCTGCGTGGACGTGGGCGGCGGCTGGACCGAGTTTCTGGCCTCGCGCAGCAGCCCGAGCGACCACGTGGACCTGGTGGCCACGGCCACGTTCGACGCGTCGATGCTGGACGCGCTGAGCTTCCCGGTCACGCTGCTGCACGCGGCGCAGCTGCTGCGGCTCGGCGCCGGCCCGGAGCTGCGCGTGCTCGTGGTGGGCGCGTCGCAGAAGGCGGAGCAGCGCGTGTGGCGCATCACCAACTACTGGAACGAGCTCGCCGCCTTCTTCGCCAACACGCGCGTCGCGCTCGTGTTCATCGGCCCGGAGGTGGACGAGCGCGACGCCGAGAGGCGCAAGCGCGACGAGCTCGAGAACCTCTCGGTGCGCCACTTCCGAGGCACGTTCGGAGACTTCCAGGACTCGCAGGCCGCTAGCGACTGCACACCTGAGACGTCGCTCATCGTGGGCTACAACACGGGCTTCGGCAACTTCGTGGACTCGCGTCACCACGACCTGCTCTTCAGCTGGCTACCGGACCTCTATCGCATCGCAGACTCGGGGATCCCCGCCGTCTTCACGTGCGCCAACGACTACGCCGACGTCAACGGTGAGTTCGCGGTGCAGTCGCGCGTCGTTGGCGCCAAGATGCTGCTACTGCCGAAGCAGAACCCGTTCAGTGCCGCGTCGCACTTCCACGAGGAGGGGCAGAGAGATACTGCGTGGTCACGCGGGAGCAGCTTCCTCTACGTCGTGCGTGGCACTGACAAGACAAGGCGCGTCCATATAGCCGCTGGAGACGTGGTAGCGCTGCAAAGCAGACTGGATGCCGAGCTAGATATTCACCTGCAGGACAGCCTGGGCCGTCACTTCTACAAGGGCATGGTACTGACAAAAGAGCAGGCGTCACGATGCAAAGCACTAAACGGTAGCCAGACACAAGCAAAGAACACTGCGGTTGCTCCGCCTGCATTGCGAAGTGATGAACTCGAGACACCTCGATTCGAGCTCATGCCAGGTCAACGTGAAAATGAGGTTGTTGTCGCCGTTCTTGTGCCAAAGCTGAAGTCAGCCTCGGAACGGATCGCTGTGGATCTCTCAGATTCCGTTTTGACAGTCTTCGTGTCAGGAAAGTATATATTGAAGACGAAGTTACCTTTTGAAGTTGACCAAGAAGCAGGTTCACTACAAGTAGTGTTGACACTACCTGTTCTTCGTGTTTCGTTGCGTAAAAAGTAAGAGCGTAGGCTAGCTAGCAACTGCACCTTTAGGTTCAGATTCTTGTAATACTCCTTATTTCTTGATTGACTTGAACGAAATGGCCTTAGCAATCCCACGAGCAACCTTTTCACCCCGAAGGAGCTCCACGAATGCCATTGTCCAAGCGATAGCTGTGCCGGGACCTTCGGCTGTCACGCAGTTCTCTGCAATCACCACCTTATCGTCGGAGTACAGATCAGCCATGATAAATTTGTCAGTCGGATCGCCAGCCATAGGCCCCTGAACAATCGCGTTGTGGAAGAGAACGTCGTAAACTGCTTCACCCACTGCCCCGTAGAGCTTGCCTGCACTCTTTTGCTCCTTTAGCTTATTTGTTAGGGTCCGACAAGCACCCAAAGCCTTTGCTCCGGGACCGCCAGGAACTGCGATCACATCATACTCGTCATTGACACAAAACTCAATTGGCTTATCTGCCTGGACGTCGGTTCCCTTGGCCAACTTTACGATATGGTGAAGGTGACTACCAACATTAGCAACAGTAACGCGAACTCCACCACGAGCCAAGATGGCACAGAGAGCTGCCACTTCAATTTCTTCGCTGCCTGCTGCCTATACAACGTTTCTTTTAGTGCAGATACGTTATCGTACATTACCAAAGGGATCGCTTTACCACTGGAACGAGTGCCGTCGGCTTGGGGCCAACGATCTCACTGATTGCCTGAGCGATTTTGGCCATGATGGTTGTGAGAAAACTTCAAAATGCTATGCTAGGTTTATGAGGGTCTTTGTTCTCGTTGAAGTTCACCTTAGCTGTTCTCACATTGCGTTGGAACCTAACGGTCTTGAAGTTGTATCTTGAAGCTGCAGAAACTTGTTGCTTCTCAGCTCACAACCAAATTTGCGGGAACCATGATGGCTGGTGGAACGTCCGAATATACTGCTCTGGGGGATGAAGATCTCCCGGTCCAAGCTCTGTCTCATGTTAAGCCTCGGGCTTTGATTGTGGTGGCGAACGGCAGCGACGAACTTGAGACCTTGGCACTATCCGACGTGTTGATTCGCGGAGGGCTGCACGTCGTTGTTGGTTCCGTCGGGCGAACGAAAAACAACATCGTAATGGGTAACTACGGGTTGCGCATCCAGGCCGAAAAGCCTATCGAGGAGTGTAGCTTCGAAACCTTTGAGCTGATCGCTATCCCAGGTGTAAGTTGGAGAAGATTTGTGACAACAAACCATTAAAATAAAGCGTAACATAATGCTAACGAAATCAACAGGGTAACGGGGCTAGCCACGTGCGCGATTCGGATCTGGTGATTAAGATGCTGATGTGGCAGAAGCAAGCGGGTCGTTGGATTGCTGCGAGCTCCTCAGCACCTGCGATTGTGCTTAATCCGCATGGACTGCTAGGTGGGCGTGCAACGTGTTCGCTTCCGCACGAACGTGAAATGACGCGAGAGTTCGTGGATGAAGACGTTGTTGTGGACACTCGTTGCGTGACATGCCAAGGACCCGCGACGGTATTGAAATTCGCGCTAACGCTGGTGAAGCTGCTCAAAGGCGAGCTCCCAGCTGAAATGGCTGCTAGAGAGATACTGTACCCGTGGCCTTTGGGGTGAGCATGAGCTGCTTTACGTAGACAAGAGATCTCGGCAAGCAGAATGCCAAACGTGAATTGATCTCCCCGACTTCAATCCAAAATTGCTCTATTTGTCTTTAAAACTTTCGTCCAAGTCTGGGTAGTATAGATAAAGTATACATGGAGATAACCTTTTGTAGGCTCCTCGCGCGCTTGCTGGTGAGAAGCCTACGCCTGGCGTCACACTACAATCGACGCATAATAGCGTGCAAACACTAGCGAGGCGAACATAAGTGCGTCGATCCGATCTAAAACACCACCGTGACCAGGAATCAATTTTCCGGAGTCTTTCACCCCAGCAGCACGCTTCAGCAAACTCTCGAATAGATCGCCAAGCCGTCCAACTATCACAGCGAGCACCGTAAACCCGACTTGAGCGGCCGCGGACCCTGGCACGTTAAGCAAGTCTGACGAAATAAACATCGCGGTCACACCGAAGAAAATTGCCCCGAGTGTTCCTTCGTAGTCCTTGTTCTTGGACAAATGCGATGCAAGTGGGTTGTAGTAGCTGTAATGGCACTTTTCCAGTACTTTACCCGTTAAATATGCCCCAGTATCTGAAGCCCAAACGACGTAGAGTAGCACAATGAGCAACTTGCGGTACGACTCGAGACGCTCATCATCTACGAAAGCAACAATCACTGAAAGACTGCCAATGATGTATAGGTAGCCAAGCATGTCCAGAGCAATGTGTAGAAATGTTGCTGGTCCGGAAGAGCGGGTTTGCAGACGAAAGAGCACGATAACTACAACACCCGAGATGAAAACTTGAGCTGGCTCCAGCGATATGCCGCAGCGGAAGCGGTTAATTGGGCAAGCGGTGGAATGCATTGTGAGCAACGTAAAAATCGCCTTCTCAACAATACAGATAACTGCATATCTCCAGTTTGGGGTGAAAAATGCGCAGAGGGCAGTCACGTAGTCTGTTGAGACGCTGTAAAACCACCGCAACTTGAAAAGTTGCTTTTCGTGAAGCTCAGGGATATGGCTTACGTAAATCAGAAACACCGTGGTAGTGATGGTTGTGCTGAAGACGGCCAAGACCAAGGCTGCGAGCCACTCGTTCTGCCCAAAGTATTTGTCTGCGAGACTAGACACGGCGCACTTTGAGAAACTCGGGTCATTCAGGTAGTCTTGGTCGTTTCCAGTGTTGCTGTCATGAGCAAAGTTGCGCTGCCTGGGGATATCGCCCACCTGAGGAGGGTCGGCAGACGCTCTGGGTGGCAATGGCGGGGACAACGGCGACGATTGAACGGTGTCGCCGCTCGTGCTGCACGCGGTGCGACCTCTGGTCACGTATGTATCCCCTGCAACATTTCCATCGATGTTGTGTTCTCTGTCACTGCCGCTTTCGCTGCGAGTGCTGCGACTGTAGCTGTCGGAAGCGCTATCGCCGTCTCCCTCTCGGTTGTGCTGGGCGTGCGTGGCTTGGTTGGCGTCCTTGCGCATCAAATGCGGTTCGCAGGCGTTCATCTTGGTCATGATGCGCAGGTAGATGCGGTGCTGCAGCCACGCGTACTCGAACGAGCAGATGCTGGTCACGAACGTGCAGAACGTGGCGGTGGCGAAGGCCGGCGACAGCCACAGGAAGATCGTGATGAGCGGCACCAGCACCAGCGCCGAGAGCACGCGCTGCACCACGTTCATGCGCAGCCAGCGCCGCACGGTCTTCCAGGAGTTGCAGCTGGAGGCGGACGCAGTGTCCGAGTACGAGACGGTCGAGTCGCTGGGCGACGGTGGCGCCAGCACGACGATGTTGGCGGTCGCCGTGTGGTAGAAGAAGGCGGAGGGCGAGCCTGGCGAGCGCGGCGTCATGGGCGTGACGGGCAGCCGCGTGAAGCTGCCGGTGCTGGTCACGCTGCGCAGCGGCGGCGGCGACGGCTCTGGGCTCGTCTCCTCCAGCAGCATCGGCTCCGGCATCGTCCGTTAATCGCTGCGGATTAATGCGCCCGTGCCGTGCGTTCAGACCAAGTGTACCACCTTTGGGGTACACACCGCACACGTCGGTTGCTGAATGTGAAGCCGGTCGTGTATTATTTATTATACGGGGACCCTTGAAACATGCTTGTGGAGGATGATCAAGGTTCATTCACCCACAAGCCACACCCAGTGACTCCCACGAACACGCAAAACAATGAGATCAAGACGGTGGACATGCTTCCCGTAGCGGACAGTGGAGGCGAATCTTGAACAGGTGTACACATCGCCCCGCATGTTGCTTGCCGAGAGGCTCGCGCTCCTATACATGCATGTTGACCATAATGACAGCCATGAACTGGGATTCTGCCGACGAGCGTTCACTCATCGCAGCCTCCGAGTGGGATTCTGCCGGCGAACGTTCACTGGCATCAACTCGTATCTGGAGCGAATTGCGTGCAAATCGCGGCTTCAAGCCCCCCCCCCTCCGTGCATGTACAGGTACTGTATTAATACTACTAGTATTATACTAGTACATGGATTGATGGGACCGGCGTGTCGTGCTACGGTACGTACCTGAGACCGTCGATGGATGGTTGTCGGCCCAGTCGGAGGCTAGGCAACCAGCACCGCCAGGTTGCAGCCATAACGGCGGCGTGTCCGTTTCATTACTGCGGGCCGCCTCAGATCAAGTCCAGCGCAGCAAGGGACTCAAAGCGAGGCACAGCAGGCACACGCGAGGCGACGGCAGCCAGCCATCTCACGGCCGTTGCAGCCTCGAAAAAAAAGAACCCCTCAGCGGCTCAGACTGAGCGGGTTGCCCGAAGTAACCCAGACCGCCTTGCGCATGACAGGGATCTGTGGCGAGAGTGATGACACACGCCGCGAGAGAAGGGCGGTCGAGTTGCAACTCGGCCGTCATAGCCCCGTCACACCTCGTTCGTGTTGCCCCCGTGTTGTCAAGCTCGGAGAGAGAGCCGACACGCAACGCCGCTTGCTGCGACGCTTTCCTTTTTCTGGTGGCCGCAAGCCGAGCTTGCGAAACTGAAGCGGTGCGACCTCGGTACCTGACGCTGGATCGGGCTAGGGCGTGTGTTTTATGCACGGGATCGCACGATTGGCTCAAAATAGATTAGGATCTTACCGTGGTCTCTCAGCTTCTGAATTCTTATATCTGGTTCACTATGATCATTATAGCAATACTTGATAATTAGAATCTTTATTGATAATATCCTCGGATATCCGATACCACAATCCACATTGAACAGCGGTTCTGTCGCTGTGCGTCACAGCAGCCCGAACCGCCACGCGCCGCGTTCGATTTTGCGGCTCACTTTGGCTTTTGCGGCGTCGAGGGCACTTGGCCGTCGAGCGGATCTAAGAGGAACTTAAGCGCACCGGATCCGAGAGCATGGCGTCGCTGCTGGACACGCTGGTGGGCGGCTACTCGTCGCTCTTCTGCCTGAACGAGCAGCGCGGCTCGCCGCAAATGTCGGCCAAAGTCCACGCGCCGCTGGGGCGCCGGCCGGCGGCGCCGCACAAGAAGCCGGGCAAGCGGTCGATCGACGACCGCCTACGCGCGCTCATCGGCGACATGATCAGCGAGGAGCAGCTCGAGCAGCGCGTGCGTGCTGGCGTTTTTCCTGCGACCGCGCTGGGTGGTGGGAGCGACACTGACGATTTGCGCGTGTGCCTTGATTTTTCTCTGGCTGCAGCTTACGTTCGGACGAGTGCTGGGCACCGGTGCGACATCCAAAGTGTACGAAGCCGTGGACACGGCCACGAGCGAGCGTGTCTCGGTCAAGGTCTTCGACAAGGTCTCGATGGTGGAGGCGCGCCGCTCCATGGTCGCGGACGGCCAGTACGTCCCCGAGAAGGCCGTACACCGCGTGCGGCGACGACTGCTGAAGCTCGTGTCCGAGCTCGAGATCTCCAAGTCGCTGGATCACCCCAACATCATCAAGTATCTGGGCGCCTACGAGACGTCGCACCGCATCTGCATCGTCCACGAGCTGGTCGAAGGCTCGGACCTGCTGGAGCATCTGCTGGAGAACGGCAAGATGCCCGAGGACCAAGCGGCTGGCGTGTTCCGGCAGCTGCTGTCGGCACTGGAATACTGCCACGCCCGCAACGTCTTCCACCGTGACCTGAAGCTGGAGAACGTCATGATCACTAAAGACTTGAAAGTGAAGCTCATTGACTTTGGACTGTCGGAAGTGGTGGCTTGCCCTGAGCAGCCGCTCAAGACGGTGTGCGGCACGCCACTGTACTGCAGTCCAGAGATCCTTTTCCTTCACACGACAGCCGAAGCCGCTCGCAAAGGCTTCCAGGGCGGCCCTGCTGACGTGTGGAGCGTGGGTGTGCTCATCTTTGCGCTCCTAACAGGCTGCGCACCTTTTGATGACTCGGATTTCCAACGATTGCGTCGAGATGTTTCACGCAACCACGTCAACTACCCGGCGTACATTTCCGACCAGGCAAAGGGGCTTTTGAAGAATGTGCTTGTGACGGATGCGCTAATGCGGCCCTCAGTCACTGACTTGTTGTCCTACGGCTGGTTCCAGGATTCGGTCGAGGATGATTCCTCTGTTGCCAACAACGAGGACACACCTACCACTCCACTGGAACCAGAGGACTGGTTGTGCACCAAGCCCAACGAGGGTCCTAAACCCGACATTCGTTGTCGCTCGTTGTCTTGCCGCCGTACCAGTGGCTCTGATGGCACATTCAGCTCGAGCGCTAGCCTCGAAGATGTTATTAAGCGCCGCCTTTCGTCGCCCACGCACTATTGCAGCTTGGAGAACGAGGTCGGAGATACTACTACCGCGTGACTGTCGTAGCTGCTTAAGGCTCACAGTTTAAATACTAGTAAGTGTGGTGGCATCACCCCGCATAATATATTTAACTGAAATGGCAATTTGTTCTGGCCACCTAGTTGCTTCAAGCCGAAGACGTTGGAGCAGGAGCAGAGGCTGCACCAGTTTGCAGCACTGCTCGGGCCTGCTCAGCCTTCAGGCGCAGCTCCTCGGCACGACGGCGGGCCTCTTCTGCCTTCTTCGCAGCTTCCTCCTTCCGCTGGTGCGCAAGCTTCTTGGTCCGCTCGATTTCGTCCAACTTGCGTTGCATCTCCCGTTGGCGATATGCCTCTTCCTCACTGAGTTGGGTCTCGATCTGGCGCCGCGAATTCGCGCGCACCTTGGACGCAGCCTGAAACGCCTGGCGCCGCATCGCCTCCGCCTTCTCTCGCGCCTCGCGGGCCTTTTGCTCGGCCTCGGATCGCTTGCGAGCAGCTTCCTCCTTGCGACTTTGCACCGCCAGCAGCTCGGCCTCCTGCGTTTCGCGCATCTTGATCGCTTCAAGCTCGGCCTGCTTGGCAAGCCGCTCACTGTTCTTTTGCTCGTAAAGCGAGGCGGCTTCGCGGGCCTTTTCACTCATCTGCTTGGCGCGAGTCTTGCTATCAATCACGGTCTGCATGGCCGCGCGCTTGCGCTGCTCGGCCTCCGACTTCGCTTGCTGCAGCGCCGCGGACGACGTCTGGTGTTCAAGAGTTCGCTGCGAGGTCTCCGACTCGTAGACTTGTAGGGCCCGCTCCCGCTCATTGAACTCGGCCAGCGACGCTTTGCACACGGCGTCGATCAGTTTCTGGTCAGCCTCCTCTTCCGCCTTTTCACGGGCGCGACGCGCTTCCCACATCGAGTCCACCGCAGCGTCCACGCTGCTTCTGGTGGCGCTGGACGTCGCACTGGACACACTGTTCCTGTCGCCAGCAAAGCCAGCGTCGGGGGCGACCCCAGCAGCTGCCAACGACGCGTTGGCGGTCATGGCGGCCTCGCTGTAAGTCGTCGTCGACTGCGCGGCGCTGCCGAGACTCGAAACGCTGGCGTTGCTGGACGAGCGACCCGCGCGCTGCGTGCTCTCCGCCTTGAAGCTCGGCGGACGGGCGGCGGCGCCGACGTGGTCCCCGCGCTCCTGCTGCTGCGGCATGTTGCGCCACGTCTGCGGGCGCGAGTAGTCGAGCGCTTCCGGGGCGGGCGGCGTCGGCATTGGGGCGGCGTCGATGGGCACTGCGTACGGGATTTCCTGCTGCTGCGGCGGCGGCGCTTGGCTGTACGGGTACTGCGGCAGCGGGGGCTGCGCGTAGGAGCCGTACGAGGCGTAGGGCGACGGCTGGTAAGCGGCGGAGTTAGGGTAGCAGTAGGACGCGCCGCTGCCCGTATGGAAGTTGTTGTGGCCGCGGTGCGAGAAGCTCATTGGGTGTCTGTGGCCTTCCAGTGGGTAAATTGCGAAGTGCGTCGGGTGCACCGAATTGCGACGAAAAAGAAGGCACGTCGTAATCGAGGGGTGTGACACTAATAGAGGCTGCTGCCCCTCGCGCCACCGGCTGCACACGGAAGGGGCGGAACAACGCCGTAGCCATTGACGGGCTCCTCGGCATGGGCAAGACCTCCAAGGACAAGCGGGTGCGTGTCATCCCCTCCTCTGCTGCGTGCCGGCGCTCACCTACCGCTCCTCTCTTATGACCACCAGGACATCTACTACCGCAAGGCCAAGCAGCAGGGCTACCGCGCGCGCTCCGCCTTCAAGCTCCTGCAGCTGGATGACAAGTTCGGGCTGCTGCGCGGCGCCACGCGCGTCGTGGACCTGTGCGCGGCGCCCGGCGGCTGGAGCCAGGTGATCGCCGAGCGCGTGCCCAATGACAGCACCATCATCGCCGTGGACCTCATGGAGATGGCGCCGCTGGACGGCGTGGTGCAGCTGCAGGGCGACATCACGCACAAGGTCACGGCCGACGAGATCGTGGCGCACTTCCGCGGACAGAAGGCGCAGGTCGTCGTGAGCGACGGCGCACCTGATGTGCTCGGGCTGCACGATCTGGATGAGTATCTGCAGGCGCAGCTCGTGCTGGCCGGACTCAACATCAGCCTGCAGATCCTGGAAGACGGCGGCACCTTCGTGGCCAAACTCTTCCGAGGCAAGGAGGTGTCGCTGCTGTATGCGCAGCTGCGTCGCTTCTTCGGCAAGGTCACGTGCGCCAAGCCCAAGACCAGTCGCAACTCTAGCTTCGAGTCGTTCGTTGTGTGCCAGGATTTCCATCTGCCCAAGGATTTCGTGCCGGACATGGAGCGCAACTTGCTGGACCTGCGCTACAGTGAAGACGCAGAGGATGATGATGCCGACGACTGGCACACCAGCACAGTATCAGCTGAGCGCGGCGTCTGCGTGGATGTGGTCTTTATGGGCGCTGGTGACGTGTTCGGCTACGACGCCGACCAATCGTACCCACTCGACGACCGCGAGGGAAGCAGTGATGCACCGGGAGACACGGCCAAGTATATTCACCAGGAGCCTCTGCAGAAGCCCATCAACCCGCCGTACGCTAATGCGCTCAAAAAGCAACAGTGCAAGCAATAGAAGTCTATATCGTCTACATAGAATGCCTTCAATGCAATCACGCCTTTTCTACTGCAGCGGGCAGCTCGGTATCCTCGCTTGCTGACCCGCGCTTCTTTCGCTTCTTCTTCGAGTCTTCAACTGCCGATCATAGTAGAGATGAAGACAGCATTAATACCAACCAACACACAGTCGCCTATTGACAGAGCAGTACCTCGTGGGTTCTCGCTCGTGTAGAACTTCTTCAATAGTGTAATTGCTTCTTCTTTGAGAATGCCGGACACGCACGGGAAGCCGCGGTGCACTTTGCTGCTCGGTAGCGCACTGTTCAAACGGAGGTATAATAGTAACGTCAGTAACTACGTGCGGGTACCATCGCAAGCTATCATCAAGCGTACCTGCGTTCGTGCAGGTTTAGCACCGAGCTGCATCCGCCAAAGCGGTCATTGTGGCAGCCAAAGTACACCTGCTTGATAAATACGTGCGCGAGAGCACCTGCACACATGATGCATGGCTCGCACGTCACATACAGCGTGCATTCGGCCAGCACCTCCTTCGCCTTGTCGCCGTAGGCCGCGGCGATAGCCTCTATCGCCACTATCTCCGCATGCATCGTCGCCTGCAGCCAGCATAGTAGTGGTGTTAACTCATTGACTACCAGAATCATATTAGATGCAGTGAAATATGCTCCGCTGGCTCACGTTGAACAGCTCGTTCACGCGGTTGGACGCGCGTGCGATGATCTCGCCCTTGTACACGAAGACGGCCCCGACGGGCACTTCCGCCCGATCCAGCGCCCTCTCGCCCTGTCGCATCGAAGAAGCAGCGCCTTAGCCTTCAGTTAGTATCGAGTAAGCAAGTTCGAGTGCCGCGTACCTCGAGCAGAGCTTCGCGCATGAAGTGCTCGTGGTCATCGACGTCCACCATTGCGTCCAGTTTAACTCGTCAAGCAAATGGGTACACAATTGGGTTACGTCTTTGGCTTACACGTGTGTGTGCTGGCCCATTGGGCCGCTCGAAGAGAGACTGTGCCATCAGTGTAACCCTGTCACGCGGTGTAGCCCTGCCACGCACAGTGTAACCCTGTCACGCAGTGTAACCCTGCCACACACTGTAGCCCTCTGTAACTCACACGGAGACGAATATGAGCCGCTCCTTGTTGCATCTCCGACGGAGTCTGCGTGTAGCGACACGGCCGGGAGCGCTACTGACGCGCCGCTGGATCAACTATGGCCACGACATGCATAAGGTCGGTTTTTCACCGTGCTGGGTTCTGCTGTGTGCGTAGCTCTGACGGGAGACGCTGGCGCGTGTTGTGCGGACAGGAAATGCTCAACGGCACGGCCAAAGTTTCCATCACCGAGTACGACGAAGGAGGATTCGTCGTCAACGATGTGGTACGCTCCGATATGCTGCGCGAATGCTTCCCATGGCCTTCGGTTGACGTCCTGGCCGGCGTTGTGATGACTAGAACATGCGAGGAGGAGTGGCGCTGTTTTCAGAGATCGCGATGGTACTGTCGACTTGCAAGCATACTACAATTAATCGTTATGTTCACGGTATATCTATGCTGTGGATGTGATACTGCAGCTGTGGAAGCCGAAGAGGATTGAGGAAATCACGCGCGAACACCTCACCGTCTTCACGGTTGCTAACCCACCTATCGGTTAGTGGAGCAACGCTCCGCTTCGGGTGTGCTGGTGGTGAGTGGCTAAATGGTGTACACTGTATTTCACAGAGATCTTGGTGCTTGGTTGCGGTGAGCGCATCAACCACGGCCTCGCTCCAGAGCTGAAAGAGATGCTCAAGGTGAACGGTATTGTGGTTGAATTTCTGGACACTGTCAACGCTTGCGCTACGTTCAACATCCTGAATGCTGAGGACCGCCGAGTGGCGGCCGCACTGCTCCCGTACGACCCTGATGCGACGCCTGAGACTGCCTGAAGTACAAGAGAATGCGGATCATCACCAACAGCTTGCAACACAACTCGAAGCTAACCCATAAACCTGATTTCATTCACGATGTGAACGAACTTTCAACGCTTTCGCCTGAAATCACCGTCTCAGTTGTTTATGGCACGTAGGACACTTGTAGCGTACCCCTCTGTTCTCAAACTTGTCGACACAGCCATTGTGCACCAGGGTTTCGCAGTTCCGTTCCCGACACATCGCACCATGCAGCAGCTCGTACTGGCAAATTGGGCACTTCTTCACCTGCAAGTCGCGCAGAAATGCAATAAGCTCCAGGTATGCGCGCGGACCCAGCGTAAAACTGCGCGTCGGCATTGGCACAGCGCTGGGTGCTAGCCACTTCTCAGCAGTCAGCTTGCGAAGCAGCTCCTCCACCTCGTCGATTTTGGTGTTTTCACGAAGGTTGAACAAATACGCCTCCTCCAGCGCACCTTGATCTCTATAGTACACAACCAATATTAGCGAGGTTACTTGCAGAGGCGCATAGTTAATTGCCACACTTACGTATCCACAATTTCCTCCATGGCCTTCCGCAGGAACACGATCTCCCACGGCTTAAAGTTGCTACCAAACGCCGTTAGCGAGTCGTTGCTCTAAGCAGCACGCACACACACAAAACATGTCAGTTAGACGACCAACAGCACATGGCAACTCTGTGCCAGCACGCTGCTTACCGTGTTCACCACCGCCAGGTACATCTTCCCGTCGTCGTACATGCCGCGACGCACGTCGAGCGCAAACGGTCGGATGTTCTCCGCCACCTTCTTCACCATATTATCCACGTCCGAAGCCGTGAGGTCTGCTCCGCATCAAAAAGCCACTCGTCAGCACCCAACAGCGCGTCGCCACACCCAGCAGCCGCCGACTGACCTTCGCCTGTGAGCTTCCTGGCCAGCCGCCGCACCTCTTGGTCCTCCATCGCGCCTGCCGCCTGCCCGAATCGCGCCACAACCGCCAGTCAGTCAGCGCCCTTCTCACTGCGTTAGCCTTGCCAGAAGAGCAGCGCGGCCACCATGATGCGCTGCAGCAGCATGCGGTCCGAGTCGTTCATCATCGTCATTGGCTAATCAATCAGTCTCTGCGCCGGAAAAATATTGGCGCCAAGGCAAAATATTCACACTCACAATGTATTGCCCATCCAACGGCATAGCCATGACGTTGGGGAGGATCCCCATTCCCAGCCACAGTCTCGCTCAAAGGATCACCTCGCGAATATGCTGCGCCGCTGCGTGGGCCTCCGCCGCTTCAGCTCCGCCGCGGACCTGCCGCTGTCCCCCACGGTCGCCGCCCCTCGCGGCGACGCCGACCGCATCCCGGAGGACGTCGTGCGTGCGCTGGACAAGTTCATCGTGGGGCAGCAGGAGGCCAAGAAGGCGGTGGCCGTGGCGCTGCGCTCCCGCTGGCGCCGCCGCCAGCTCAAGAGCGACGCGCTGCGCGCCGAGATCTCGCCCATGAACATCCTCATGAGCGGCCCCACGGGCTCGGGCAAGACGGAGATCGCGCGCCGGCTGGCCAAGATCTCCGGCTCGCCGTTCCTCAAGGTGGAGGCCACCAAGTTCACGGAGGTGGGCATCTACGGCGCCAGCACCGACTCCATGATCAAGGACCTCGTGGACGTGGCCGTCAACTTGGAGAGGGCGGAGGCGCAGAAGCTCCACGCCGCTGCAGCGCGCGAGCGAGCTATCGACCGCCTCGTGGACCTGCTGGACCGCAAGAAGCTCAGCGACATCTCGCGCGCCGAGCTCCGCGAGGAGATCGCGGCCGGCAAGGCGGACAACCGCAAAGTGCGCGTGCAGCTGAAGCCGCTGTCAAGCAAGACGCGTCCCTCGGCCAACCCGGAGATGATGATGGAGATGCCGCCCGAGCTGGAGAACATGATGAAGCACTTGGACACGCTCATGGCCTCCCGCTTCTCCAGCGGTGGCGGCAAGAGCGAGGACAAGGCGCAGAGCATGACGGTGAAGGAGGCTCTGCCCCGTCTTGAAGCCGAAGAGGCAGATGAGATTATTGACGACGACGAGGTGGTCAAGAGGGCACTGGAGAACGTGCAGCACAACGGCATCGTGTTCCTGGACGAGATTGATAAGCTGGCCAGTGCTGGGGACCAAGCGCGTGGTGGAGGCAACGGCACAAGCTACCGCAAAGGCGAAGGTGTGCAGAAGGAGCTGCTAGCCCTGACCGAGGGATGCGCCGTCAATACGCGCTATGGACTCGTGTACACGGACCATATCTTGTTCATTGCCAGCGGTGCTTTCCACCGCTCCAAACCCTCGGACCTGATGCCTGAACTGCAGGGTCGCCTACCTATCCGCGTGGCTCTTTCGCCGCTTGGTGCCGCTGAGTTCGAGAAGATCCTGAAGGACACCGATCACAACCTGCTGGAGCAGACAAGTGCGCTGATGGAGACGGAGGGCGTAAAGCTCACATTTACGGAAGACGCCATTAGTGAGATTGCGGCAATTGCTGAGCAGGTGAACGCCCAGACAGACAACATCGGTGCTCGTCGCCTGGCGACCATCATCAGCAAGATCACTGAAGATGTGTCTTTCCACGCACCTAAGATGAATGGCATGAACTTTGAGGTGGACAAGAAGTACGTGAAGCAGCGTCTCTCCAACGTTCTGGAGCGCACAGATCTGTCGAAGTTCATTCTGTAACTTGCCAGACATTTTTCCTTAGACAATCAAACAAAAGTTGCAGTTCATATAGATGGCAGCGAGCATTCCCTGTTGTGCCCCCTCATTTCTCATGAGAGTCAAGGTTTGGCGACAATCTTCCAGGCGTCTGCAAAGTCCATGCCTGCTTTCACTTTTGCCTCGACGGCCTGCGTGATCTCTTTCCCGTAGATGCACTCTAAGATCTCGAGCTGGGGGTCGCCCATCAGCTCGTCGTACTTGGCATTCATCTCCGCCGTGTAGTCCGAAATACGCTGCAGCTTGGGCAGGTCGTCGAAGATCGGCATGAGGTACACGTGGCAGGACACGGTCTCGCCCTTGCGCTCGCCGTCCACCAGGTCCACGTCGATCTCGTCGCGAGCGTAGAGGTCGTCGTCCACTTCCTCGAGCACATCCAGAGCTGCGAGGGTGTCAGAATCGAGGCTGTAGACCTCGCCAACCACTCGGTAGCCTTCCGTCGGCGCCCGGTAGAGACACGGGTAGAAGGCCTGGTCGTCCAGTACCATGTGGAACTCTTCGCGCGCCGTGCGAGCAGCGCCCACGAACGAGGCCTTGCCCAGCTCCATGGCCGGTTGAAGGTACGCCGTGTAGTTGTACAGTCCGGTCTTCAGCGTGCCGTACACGAACACCAGCGTGCGCTTGGACGTCGCCATGGCGTCCGTCGTTCAAAGTCAAAGATCTGTTGTTCTTAACAGCCGGTTAAGTTGATGTGCTGGAAGAAGTTTGGGTATTTGTTTTATACCACAATAAAATTCTCGTTATTGCGAAAAGGACTCATCGGCCGTGTTTGACCGGTTTTAAGCAGGTACCGACTCTTCTGGCAGGGCGACACCGAGGCGAAGCAGCATGGACCTGCGCGCGGCGCTCAACGCCATGGACGCCGACTACGACGACGGTGAGCGCTCTCCTGCCGACTGTGTAGTGACGAGACTGGCTGCTTTTCCCTTTGGCCCGCTCTGACGCGGCCGCAGCTCCTTATGCCGCAGAGCCCGTGCCAATCCAGACCGAGAGCGTGGACGTGTATCTGCTGCGGCCCGAGGAGCCGCGCGAGATCGAGCTCAAGGACTTCACCATCATGAAGCCCAAGAACAGCAAGATGCACCGCCTCGTGCGCTTCTACCCGCGCTGCCAGATCTCGTACCGCTCCACGCTGCCGGCCGAGGAGAAGACGGTGGTGTCCCCCGGCGGCACCGTCACCACCACGATACTGCCGGAGCGCCTGCCACGCCACAACGGCGGCTTCAGCAACCCGAGTCGCAATGCGGAGATCTTCAGACTCAAACGGGAGCTGCTTCAAGAATATTACGACTCGATCCAGGACGACGACCGAGAGGCAGCCATGTTTGACGCCCTCATCGGCAGAAGCGCGCATCCTTCCAACCCGCCGCCGCCGCACCCTATTTGGGAGCCTAATGGGGACTATGACGACCGCTCTGATCAACGGAGCTACAGTCCTGAACCCGTGCGCGAGCGACGTCCGCTGCCGAAGTACAAGCCTGTGAAAGTGGGGGGCGAAGACTTCATTCCGTTGACTGGCGACAAACCTGGGAGTTTGACGCTTGATGAGCGAGTGAAATATGTGTCGTCACTATGGCCAGGCTTGGCGCCCGTTGACGACGATGAAGACATCATGGACTACTATGGCATTGAAGTCCAGATCATATCGGAGGAGGAGAGAGAGAAGGAGCTGACTGAGAATAAGGAGAAAGATGCAAGCAGTAACAAGCAGGACCAAGAGAACGCATTGACTACTGTATCACCAATTAAACCAGTGCAGGCTGAAGAAGAGATGAAAGAAGAAGTAGCTGGCGCCAGCAGCTCCGAGACCACGGCACCGTCATCTCCCGAGTTGTCCGTGGAAACACGAAGTGTAGCGCTGCAGAAGCTGAAGAAAGCAGCAGCTGAAGATGAGGATGACATCAAACCAAATCCGATTGCAACAAAGCAGGACGACTGGGTACAATGTGATAAGTGCCAGAAATGGCGTCGACTGCCAAGTAAGTGGTGTCACAGGGATGCAAATACATTGACGCCGTGGCTGATTCTTGTAATGCGTGGTATGTGTGCACAGACCAAGTAAATGTGTCAGAGCTGCCGGCGGTTTGGTACTGCAAAATGAATCGTTGGGACAAGCGCCACAACGTAAGTTATGCATGTGGGTGTTGGTTTCGTTGTCACTGAGCTGACAGTGTGGTGCTTTGTCCGTTAGAAATGTGCTGCACCCGAGGAGAAACTCGTAGTGCTCATGAAAGGAGCAGATTTGGTGGAATATCGCCAGCGCAAATTCGCTCAAGATTTTATCCAGCGCTGCAAGCGATTGGATAAGCTGTCGCACCACTACAGATACACTCACTCGCACGATGATGACGGTGAGCGAAAGTTCGTCCAGTGTACGGAATGCCTGAAACTCCGTCCCTTAATCGGCGGCATGGATCCGAACAAAGTGGCTGAGCCCTTCGCGTGCTGGATGAACTGGGACGAGCTGTTGGCAAGTTGCTCAGCACCTGAGGGCCCGCTGTATCCCCGATTGAAATTGGAGCCGCAACACGTCACTTTGCCAACGCACGCTGTTGGGAACGACTCAAAGGGGAAAAGGGCGGCAACCAATAACGACCTCGCTACACCAGGAGCTAATGGGCGCGGAGGTAGGCCCGGCAAAAAGGGTAAGCGGAAATCTGCGATGGACAAGGGCAACTCAGGCCCAAAGAAGACGAAGCGAAGGGCAGCCGCATGAACATCGATGTAGTTTGGATTAAAAGAATCAGATCAAGTGTAGAGAACCATCACCGCGACAGCTCGAGCGCACAGTGCACGCATCAAGCTAGTCTGCTTTGGTTTTCTTACGTTGTCATCACTTTCCAGGCCACCCCTCCATGACTGGATCAGGACAAGCTCACCTTGCACGCGACTCACTTCTTTACGTTATTGCTCAGCAAAATTGCGATACCTTCTGCAATGGTTATCGTCATCAAACAACAACCCCGCGAGCTCAACCGAGTACAACTCGTGCACAAACGCAAGAGCGCCGCGACAAGAAGACCCGGGAACTTCTTGCGCACAAAGCAGCGGGGGGTCTTAAAAGCGGCCTTATGTTTTGCATCATGGCAAGAAGAAGTGCATACAGAGCAAGACAAGTACAGCTGAGGTGCAAGACACGCAGGTCTCGACTGGCGCGTCAGGAAACCGTGCAGCTTCGGCAGGAGCCAACACAAGAGCGGAAAAGAGTCACAACCAAACAGCCATCGACCCAGCACGCACAGGCAGCAGCCCAGCAGAACCTTAGGAGCCGCACGTACGCCAACCACCCCGCGAGCTACATCATCGCTCTTCTAGCAAAGAAGAACAGCGAGGACAGGCAGCCCACGCACTCTTCGGCATCGAAAAAGCGCGCACTTCATCCCACCCCGCGTTCTCCCCATTTGCTGCAGGCATTAAACCTCTCGAACGTGTTTTCGTCATCGAGACGGCGCAAGGCCATCTCTCAAATGTGGCTAATCTTCTTCACAATGGAGAAGAGCGGCGCTCGGCAGATGGTTGCACGCAGGCTCCGTCCTAGACCGTGCTAGACACGCCACATGAGCACATTGACCCAAAGCAGCCTAGCCCCCCCCCCCTCTCCTCCCTCCGCTGGCATCCAGCGTCGCGCGCGGTGCCCGTCGTCCCCCTCACTCCAACCAGCCAAAAAGAAGTGTGAGTGGGCCTTTTTCTGCAGCACGGCGCCTATTCGCACAGGCAGAGGGAGCTGCATTTGGCTTCAATAGTGCACGGCTGTTATTAATAACTACATGTAGCGGCAGATTAGAAGGGTGGCGAGGAGTGTGGATGCCATCCACAGCTCACTCTGGTGGGGCAGCCACGTAGCGGTTGTGGGTGCGTCAGCTTCCAAATTGGAATCCAGTCGGCGCTGGTTAGCAAAGATGCCAATTCCAACGTCATTGCCGTGGGCCTGCCACGAAAATACGGAACCAAGTAGTGCATCTCCACGAAGGACTTGAGCGTCGAAGGTCTGCACGCCGACTCAGAGTTGGGGCTGGAGTTGAGCCCCTACCGTGCACAGGCCGTTTCATTACACTTAACCTGGTCTGTATCCGGCCGGAAAGATGCTCCCCGTGGGGATCGAACCACCGACCTTGCTAGCATGTAGAACGGCCACTGCTTGATGTCGGCGGTGCGTTACTCCGCCCATGAGTGAGCAAGCAAGCGACGCACTGCAACGTGTTGAAGTTGGCATAGATGTCGTCCCTGAATAAATGCATCGGACCAAATTGTAGTGTGCATTCCCGGAGGAAGACCTCGGCTTCAACGTTCACAGTGGAATTCCACCCAAAGAGACCGAGATCTTATTCGAGTTCGAGAGATGGATACATACGTGTTCGTGTACGGTACGCTCAAGCGCGGGCTCGTCAACTACGAGCGGTATCTGCGCCCGGCGGAGCTCGCGGGCAAGGCGGAGTTCATGGGCACGGGGCTCACGGCCTGTGCCGAGTTCCACCTGGTGCTGAACCCGGACCGCTCCGTGCCGTGCCTCTACCGGGCGCACACCGAGGGCTACCAGGTGCCCGGCGAGGTCTACCGAGTGGACGCGGACGCGCTGGCGGCGCTGGACATCCTGGAGGCCGTCAAGGACAAGTACTACGAGCGGGAGGAGATCCCCGTGAGCATCGTGGAGGGCAAGCTCAAGCACGAGACCGTCCAGTGCCAGGCCTACATCATGCCCGTGCGCGAGGAGCTGCTGCGGCTGCAACGCATTCCCAACTACACGCCGCTCATGCACAAGTCGTACCGCTCGCGCACCAAGACGCCCAACCTCGAGATCCTCAAGTGTCTATACGGAGAGGGCGTGACGGACGCCGTGCAGAGCAAGCTGAACGAGGGCATGGAGTTCGACGGCGCGTGGAAGGCGGTGGTGGGCGCGTGAACGCACGCGCATATACACGTGGTGACGAGCGACGGATGACAACGTAGTTAAGGGAAGGAAATAGCTCAAGCGCCAGTGGCAATTCATGTTTCTGTTTGCACTACGATGACTTGGTTTCTACACGGAGACGACGATCACCGTGACGTCGTCGCTGCTGCCGAACTCGCGAGCCTCTTTGACGATGGCTTGGGCGGCAGCTTCTGCCGACGGTCGTGATCCATGGGCACCGAACTCCTTGGCGACGAGAGCCATTGTGCGGTTGTTATTCAGCACCGACCACACCCCGTCCGTGGCGATCACCAAAATGGTGCGTCCGACGAGCAGCTCACTTTGGCGGATCTCGGGCGACGGGATCACCCAGTTCTTCATATCGGGGCCCTTCATGTCGATGTCGCCGATGGTTCGGAAAGGTTCGAGCACTCCTGCGATACGTCTGTTCTGGATGAAAGCGCCGCTTCGCAGAGCACGCATCCGCTCCTTCACGTTTCCAGCGCAGTGATCTTCCGACAAAGCAACCGCGTTGGCAGCCCCTGTGGTCGCAGTTTTCCCCTTTGCCTTCCCTGAGCTGGCAGACTTCGGTGCCTCGCGTGCAATTGCTCGGCAATCGCCGATGTTGAGCACGATCTTCTGGGGCGTGTCAGTGTTGGGGTCCACATACAGCAGCACGGCAAGTAGGCAGGCGCCGCTCGTGTCCATTTTTCGAGTTGCCATTGCACAGAACCTGCGGTCCAGCTCCTCCAATGCCTTGGAGAGCTCCGTGTGGTCGAAGCCGTCGTCGTACACTTCTTCTATCGTCTTGAACAACTCGTCCACGAGGAAGTCGCCTGCCCACGATCCGCCATGCCCGTCCATGACGGCGAACAAGTGGAACCGCTCGTTGCTGGCCACCACGTAGCGGTCTTCATTGGCGTGTCCCTGGAAGCCCTCGACCGACATTGAGGCCACGTCCAGCAGCCGGATGGCGTTCTTCCTGGCCCCTTCAGTTGCCTCCCCAGTGCCGACACCTTGCTGCCCCTCCTGGTTCACCACATCATCGTCTGAGCCAGACGCATCGCTCTCCACGTCGCTGCGCTCCCCGCCGGCCTCGGCGCTGCTGGGAGGCTGATCGTCGCTGTCGGTGCCGACCTTGGTGAGCGCGCGCTGCATTCTCCGCGCGGACTCCATCGCTCGCGCTCCACCGCAGCCTTGGGATGCAAAACTGATTACTCTATCGGCCCAATCTGGCTTTCTACCCTTTTCACTAGTCGCGCTCCCGCAAAAGGTCCTCCAATGGAGGACGATACAGTAGCAGCCCGTCAACTCGGACGGATCAGGACGAAAGGAGAATGAAAAGGAGAATGGTTCCGTACGTCAATTCACGTTACATGGCCTAGCGTATTTATCTCGTGATACGGAACGAGCGCACCTTGGCGAGCAGCTCCTGGGCCTCGCCCTTCGAGAAGTGCTCGCGGACGGGTTCCAGAATCCTGTGGCGCAGCGAAACAATAAAAAGTTAGTGCATCGCAATATAAACCCTGTAAGAGCTCAGCAATCAGGAACGTACTCGTTCAGGTACTTGGTCAGCGCAGTCTTGAGGTGGTCGCCGTTCACCTGGCGCGCGACGAAGGCATCCTCCAACTCCTGGTAGGCGGCAAACGTCTTCTCCGTGCCGTCTGCCAGCGTCACCGTCACACCCTGCGCGGCGTAGCGCGGACAGATGATGTGCTTCATGTAGTCCAGGATCGGGTTCGCCTCCACGACGCCCTCAGGGCAGAAGGCCTTCTCAATCTTGCGGCTCACGTCCTCAGCGGCATCCTCCATGAAGATGGCCGACTCCGGGTCGCTCTTGGACATCTTCTCCTGGCCCTCCTTCAGACCCATCAGCATGTGGTGGCTCAGGATAACAGGCTTGAAGCGGATCTTCGCCTGGTCGCAATAGTCGCGCGCAAGCATGTTAATTTTGCGCTGGTCAATGCCCAGCTGGCAGATATCGGCCTTCAAGTTGAAGATGTCAGCGCACTGCATAAGTGGGTAGAGGATCTGGGCGGCCTGCATGCCCTCCTTCTCCTTGCGGCCCATGATCGTGCAGCACTTCAGTGTGCGGGCAATGGTGGTGCGGCGAGCGATATCCATCACGCGCAGCCAGTACGAAGCGCTGTGCGCAATGATTTCCTTAGATGCCCAAAGGAACTCCACGTTGGTCATGTCCATACCGACAGACTTCCAAATCTCCACCATGTAGCGACCCACAAGGCGAATCTTGTCCAGGTCACCGCCCATCTTGTTGTTAAGCATAGCGAACCAGTCAGCCACCCAGAAGCGGAACACGCTGCCAGCCGACGTAAGCTTGTTCACGTTCACCGTACGCAGAACACCCTGAGCAATGTGCATACGTCCCGAGGGCTCAAAACCATCGTAACACACGGGGTGCTCCTTCTTTTCCAGCAGAGCCTGAAGCTCGTTCTCCTGGATGCACTCCTCGCCCACAGAGCGCGCCACGACATAGCGCTCCTCAAGTGACAGCGACGAGGGCTTCCACTCCTTGACAGCCTCAGGGAATCCAGGAAGGGTCAAGTTCGCCAGCTTGTCGCTATCCGGGACCGGAGATACCTTAAGCTTCTTGATGCTAGCGAACATGGTCTTCAGTGGGCCACCGGCAAAGTGCTGGCGCACGGGCTCAAGCAACTCGTTGATGTACTTGGTCAAGCACGGCTTCAGGTCGGCCGGATGGACCTTCTCGCTCGCAAACGCCGCCTCCAGCTCATCGTACGTCGCAAACGTGAGGTTTCCGCCATTCTTCTCACTGCGCTCAAGCGTGACACCGTCGGCATGGAGGGGGAAGACTAGGTACTTCATGTAGTTGAGGACCGGGTTGCCTTCCACCTCGCCGGGCACACAGTAAGCCTTCTTGATCTTCGTCTTGACCTCAGCAGCCGTGTCATCGACGTAGATGGCCGACTCAGCGTCCGTGGTGGTCATCTTGAACTGGTCCTGCTTCAATCCGAGCAGCAGCGGGTGCGAAAGGAAGACTGGCTTCTTCTCCAGCTCCTTCTGTGCGATGTACTCGCGCACGAGCTCGTTGGCAGGCTCCTGGTCAGCTCCGAGCTGGTAGATATCAGCCTGCAGCAGGAAGCCATCGGCGAGCTGCATGAGCGGGTACAGGATGCGGTTGGTGTTCTGCACAGGGTCGTCCGCCTTGCGGCCCATAATGGGCGCACACTGCTGCACGCGCTCAACCGTGAAGCGTCCGGCGCCGTCAAGCACCTGCGACCAGTAGGCTCCGGCGTGGCGCGCGGTCTCGGTGGAGGCCAGCATGATCTCGAGGTTGGGCAGCTTGTCAGCGTCCAGACCCAGCGCCTTCCAGACCTCCACCATGTAGGCGCTGACGCTCTGCAGCTTCTTGAGGTCGCCGCCGAACTTGTTGTTGAGCAGCGCGTGCGAGTCGGCCACCAGCAGCCGCACGTGGCAGCCGGCGTCCATGAGGCGCCGGGCGTTGAGCGCGCGCAGCAGGCCGGCGGCCAGCGTCACGCGGCCCGAGGGCTCGAAGCCGTCGTAAGCGATGGGATGCGCCTTCTCGGCGAAGAGCGCGCGCAGCTGGGCCTCGTGCTCCGCGGACAGCGGCGCGCCGGTGATGGCCGCGAGCTTGGCGAGCTTCTCCTCGATGGGCAGCGCGGCGGCCGCGGGGGCCGCGGGCACGGGCGCGTCCAGCGTTAGGGCGCTGAAGCCCTTCAGCACGTCGGCAGCGGATGCGGGGGCGGGCGGGGGCGTCGCCATGGGGTCGGGGCAGCGGGCGGGGCGGGGCTGGGATTCCAAAGTGGTGGCCTGCTGCGCTTGGATTGACGTATTACCCGGCTGTGTGCAGGTGGTGTGGCGCGTCGCGTGATCGGCAGGTCGCGCCAAGGTGGCGCGAAGAAAGCTCGTGTGGCAGACAGCGTTCGGGCGACATTCGCTCATCGGGGGCAAGAGGAGTACATTCACAGGCCTGGTCGGTGGCGCACTGACGCGCCCTCTCTTGCAACACGTGTCCCAGAGCCAACTTCAGGTTTTCGCCTGGGGCGCCGAGCTGCTGCTGCTCGCTTCGGTCGCGCGTCGGTCGTGGCCTTGCGATGGAATCACGGCCGCCCGCGCTGTTTCCGAGAGGCCAGTGCGCACGAGGATGCCATCCAGCCAGCCTGTCTGCGCCGCTTCGTGCGTTGCCACTAGGGTCGTCGAGTGGCTAAAAAAAAAGATCGACCGCTAGCCAGGCATCATCGTTCTCTCTTGCCGTGAACATGCGGTGTCGCGTGCAAATTCGCCAGCGCGGCGCTCCTTCTCTGACAGGAGAACGCCGCCATCGGAGCCCGCGGTACCCGCCCCAGAATGTTAAATCTCAGTGATTGGATACCCCACGGCACATGCGCTGACGCTTAAATTAGCTGCACTAGAGGACCAGCACGAGAATTTACTGAGGTCATGTCATCTGTCTCGGCTCGGTTACTCAAGTGGCGTCACCACCGTCTTTGCTCGGAAGCATGCATGTGCTGCTGCCACCGAACTGTATCCGTGCTGGTCGAATAGTGTGCACCAGACCCGTTTCAAAACCCGAACGTAATTGGGCGCAATACAGGGCCAGCCATGCTCGCCGCTGGCGGACGATCACCATTCGCAGTCTTTCCCCGGCAGCCCGCAGCCCTCCGCCCCCTAGACGCCCGCAGACTCCAGGAAGCAAGATGTGCCTGTGCGCGTTCAGTATCCAGCCCTTCGTTCCGCAGTGGGCGTCCTCGGCCTGCAATGAGCTGGGGCTGCGCAAGTTGGCGCCCGTCAAGTCCTCGAGGCCGCGGCGCAAGGTGCGCCAGCGCCACGCCAAGCGCGCGTGGTGCGACAGCCTCATCTACTCCAACCTGGTGTACGCGCTGGCGGCGCTCATCTCGTTCAGCTGCGATCAAAACTTCTGCGGCATGCTGCAGATGGGCGCAGCAATCGCCTCCACCATGTTCCACCGCTCCAAGGAGACCAAGTACCTGCTGCTGGACGCCGTTATCAGCAGCACGCTCGGCGCCGTCTTCGTGTTCGCCGGTCAGCACACGCTCACCAACGAGTGGTACGGCATCCTTGCCATCAAGACGCTGCTGGGCGTGCTCTGCATCTTTACGTGGCTCTACTGCGGCATGCCCGGCGGCGAGCGCTACGACAAGTGGCACAAGCGCTGGCACTACGTCTCGGGCGCCACGACCATCTCGACTACGCTCTTCCTAACCATGTACCTCCCGGAATTCGACCTGCTCATGCACGAGCTCATCCAGGACCTCGGTGTTGTCCGAAGCATGTTTATCTAAAGACGGTGGTGATCAGGTGGTGATGGTATCGATGGTTGCACAAGTATTTTGTTTCGCGACATGCCTAGTTAAAAGGTGGCGGGCTACAAGGGGCGATAGGGACAATCTCAACAGCTGAAGAACTAACATTGCTGCGTTTGTGATGTGAACTTGTGGCCTTTGGCTCCATCACTAGTAGAAATAAGACATTCCCCGCATTGTACGTTTTCAAATTGATTCAATAGAATTTTGTCACATAATGGCCCTGCGAACATTTCATTTTGTCAGCGATGGTCTTCATGAATAAGAGTTTTGGTTGCTGCGCTCTGGGCCAGAGCCTCTGGCAAATCTGAAGTCCGACAGCGGCGCGCAATCACCGCACTGTCACAGAGCGGCTCCATGCATGTTTCGAACCGCCTCCTCGACCGACTCGATGGCTACACGCAGCTTCAGCTAGTAAGGCGTACACGTATCAGATACTTGGATGGAGCTGTCCGCTTTAACATCAAGGGCCACCACTGGAGCCAGACAATTTGAGTGCAAATTGAATGACGACTGTTCCAGCAACACATGTACGCTGAAGCGTGCCAGTACAAATATGTGCTCAAACACAGTTTGCTGGTTGCATCTCGAACTGACGCTGGCCAAATCAAGTGAGCCCCGGGTCAACTTTGCTCGTCAAGTTGACGGTCAACGGTGCCTGCTTGCGCGCGAACGCGCCGCGAAGGCGATACCGAATCAGTTCAATCAGGCAGGCCAGCTCCCGTTTCCGCGGGGCTTCTTCGCCGGTTCACCAGGCCCGTTTCTGCGGGGCAGCTTAGATATCTGATCAAAAACCTTGCAGCCGTGAATGCCTCCTTCCGCTTCATGAGTCACGAATCATGACCGGCAAAGCCGCTAGCAGGCGGAAGATATCCTTTGCGGTGCCTTTTGGGCCAAAAGTTTTGGCACGCTCGAATCGAGCGGTTCGATCCCGTTGGGTTGGTTGGGAGACGTTGGACGTACGTAGCCATCTCCTCCCACCGCCCTGTCCGCGCAGTTCAGCAGCTCCGTCTTCAGACCCTGTCACGTGGTTGCTGTTGCTCAAGCCCCTTCAAGACTCGCAAGCAAGCTGGTTCAAGCCATGAATCATGGCGGCGGTTCTCCCCCGCGCTCGCCCGGTGCATTGCACGCTGCCCCTTGCGCCCCTGGTACTGAACAGGTACTGTACAGTAACGCCAGCGTCGTGTTGTGGGCCCCCAATCCAAATCATTGCGCGGGAAAGAACCCGCGGATCCGGGCCAGCCGATATGCCTGTCTATGCCAGCCCAGCGGCCAACTTGCCCACTGTGCTTCCTTGCTTCTCCCATTCCTGCATCAGCGGCGGCAAGAGCAGCGCGTCGAGGCGAGCGCCGTCCAGCTGCCGTCCGGCGCCTCGCTGTATTTATAGTGAGCGGCCGGTGGTTACGCGGCGTCGCAAGCCCCGCCCCTCTCCATCGCGTCGGCGTATTTCCCGTCTCGACGCCCCATGGCCAGCAAGCTCAACGCCTTCCTGGCCGCCGTGCCCGCCAACGCCAGCGCGCCCAGTCCGCCCAAGTCGGCGCCGGCCGCGCTGGCGCTGGAGCTCAAGGCCGCACCCGAGGGCGGCGGATCCTTCACCCCCACCACGCCGCAGCCGCCCATGGCGCACCGCCGCCGCTCGTCGTCGATGCGCCGGTCGAACCCGAGCCTCAAGCTGGCGCTGGACGCGAGCTGCTCCAACCAGGAGCCCGAGCACGGCCAGGACGTGGCGCGGCCTTCGCCGCTCAAGAGCTTCATGGCCGCCCAGGCGGCCGCCGCCAAGCTCAAGGCGCAGCACGACGTGCCCGCGCCCGACCTGGCGCGCACCGGCAGCGGCTCGGAGCTGGACGCCAAGTCGGAGGCCGGCCCCATGCGCTTGGCCAGCATGCAGGGCTCGCACCACCGCCGCGTGTCCACGGACACGACGCTCTTCAACCGCTACCTGCGCCAGCAGGCGGACCGCGACATCGGCAGGGACACGGTGCAGCACTTCGCCAACGTGCCGGTCATCACCGCCACCGCTGCCGCCGTCGACGCGCTCGAGGGAGAGATGAGCGTGGACAACAACGCGGACGAGGAACACGCGAGCGCCGTCGTGCACGTGCTGGACCCGGAGGAGATCGTCGCTCTCTTCCGACTGGGCAGCACCATCCCCGTGGCCACCGCTCTGGAGATCGTTCGGCGCGCCACGACGCTCATGTCGCTGGAGCAAAACGTCATCTCGATCCGAGCACCGTACACCCTCGTGGGTGACCTTCATGGACAGTTTCAAGACTTGCTGGAGCTCTTCCGTGTGCACGGTTCCCCGGCCGTAGACAGCCCGTTCCTGTTCCTCGGAGATTACGTGGATCGAGGCGTTTCTTCTTGCGAAATTATTTTGTTGCTGCTGGCCTTCAAGGTGGCATACCCGGAGAGCGTGCATTTGCTGCGTGGTAACCACGAGTGTCGTAGTCTGAGTACATTCTATGGGTTTCGTGCTGAGTGCCTGAAGAAGTACGGACCAGTCGTGTACAACCGCATGATCAAGTGTTTCGAGAGTATGCCGCTGGCTGCACGATTAGAGACAGCCCATGGCACGTTCCTTGCCGTCCACGGCGGTCTATCGCCGGATATTGTATACGTGGAGGATATCAATGGCCAAGTCAATCGGTTCATGGAGCCAGAGCCGAGCGGGGCTCTCTGCGACTTGCTGTGGTCTGATCCCGCCAAGGGCGAGGCGCAAGAGCAGGAGTGGGCGCCTAATGGCATGCGCGGCTGCTCGTTCACTTTTAATGAACATGCCTGCCGCGAATTCCTCAAGCGTAACAACCTCCTCGCTATCGTTCGTGCACACGAGCTGGAAGAGGACGGCTACAAGGAGCATTTCCGTCACGAGGCGGACCGCACCGAAGAAGGCGAGGGTGGCGAACTCGTTCTGCCTGCAGTGGTAACAGTGTTTTCTGCCCCGGAGTACTGCAACACCAACCACAATGTTGGAGCAACGTTAAAGATCCCGTGGGAAAAGCAGAATGGTCGTTTACTGCAGTACCAGCAGCACAAGCGCAGTCAATATCCCGAATTTGAGTTCACGCGCCAAAGCGAAGATGAGGCTGTGAAGGCATTTCTAGAGGAGAATCTGCCGTTTTTGCCGATCGACTTCTATGATTTGGTGAATGTGTGCAGGCAATTACGGTTCACACTCGAGCAAGCAGCCAGCACTTCGGCATCTCTTTCGTCGACAGAACCTCCTCGTAAACAATCTTTGGTGTCATCACTATGCGCTCCTGCAGTAGACTTCGACAAGAAAATTGAGGAGGAAGATCCAGAGCTCCCCGTCTCACCCCCTTCTTCTGCACCTACGAATGAATTAGAAGAGAAAGACATCGAGCGCAGCACTACCGATACTCGCGAGTTAGTGGGTGAATCGTTACAGGAATGGGAACTTGTGGATGAATGCAAGAGCCCTGAACCGGTCCATGGCAGCGCGCAAAAATCCAAAAAAGATATGAAGATGGAGAAAAAAGAGAAGAAACTTAAGGAGAAGCTGGAAAAAAAGCAGAAGAAGCAAAAAGAAAAAGAGAAGAAGAAGTGGGATACCAATCGAATTGTGAGCGGCTGGAAATTTTGCCCGGGGTTTGTGCGCTTCTACGACCGGTACTTTGCGCGAGACGGAGTAAAGAAGAATAGCCCGGACATTTCTTCTGCGCCAGGCCATCTAGGCAAACGAGCATCATGGCTTCCTCATGTCAAGACACCATTTAAGCGCTCGACTTCAACCGGTGAAGCTGCAACCGAGAGTGAAACTAATGACACCGTCACTGAAACTACGGGCCCTATTCGACGAAAAAGCATGACAGATTGGATGCCGATGCCTTCGTTCGAGCAGGTCGCACAGCTAACAACTACTCTTCAAGGCCACATTCCTATCCAGGCGAGCGGTGTGAACGTGTTCACTACAGCACAGTGGCAGGCTCTTAAACTGTTTTTCTCGCTCTTGGATCTTGATGGTAATGGCATTCTGGTGGAGGAGAGCTTTGTTGTGCTTCTCGCGGAACAAGATAGCGGTACGTTTGCTTTTCTTTTCAATCCCTTTATTGAAATTCCTCTGCTGACGTTAATGTTTGGTTGAGCAGATGCGTACGCGACAGAAGACGAACTAAGTCTCTTGATGGAGGTTATGGACTGCAACGCAGACAACATGATAACCGAGCAAGATTTCTTGTTATTTGCATACCGCGCGCTGCTGCGGTGGAAGAAGGCTTTGCACGGTTCCGGATAGGAGCTGCAGAAGCAGAGTCTAACACTCACGAAGCGAAGTATGAACCCCCAATGCCAAATTAGAAATGATAATAACGCTACATCCCGCCCACAGTATGACGAACGGTGAATTCGACACTAGTAGCCATTTGAACCGTAAATGTAGATGTTTTCTTGTCGAGATGGTATTCATCTGCTTTCAGTTAGTTGGTTGTTAGGCGCGCTTCTGTACAGGAGAGCCTCTTGCCCTGCTCGGGGCAGATTTACCTTTATCCTTCCGCATGGTCACGTTAAAGCTCTTCGTACCAACCGTGCCAGCAATGGAATACGCTCCGGGTCCGACTGCCTCTGGAACTGTCGGCTTCACACGAAATCGCGCCTCGTTCCCAACTGTCAAGCGAACATCTTTCGATCTCGTGTATACAGCACCGATATCGTCTGCTGTTTCCTTGTAGGCACCAGGACCAGGTAGATCACACACATCTTTCGTATCAAACACAGATCTTTCTTGCGTTGAAAGGAATGGAACGCGTGGAGAGATGAAACCCGCAGCATCCGAACCAGATATACCATCCATCGCACCAGGTGCACTAAACGCAACGGAAGAGAATCCCTTGGATATGTTGTACTGCCCAACGGCTGGGGTGGCCTGGTCACCCACGCAGTGTACGTGTGGTGGTGCGTGCGGTGGTGCATTCTTCGCGAATCTATTCGAGCTGGACTTAAATGCAGCCGAGTTGAGATATTGAGTTGCATTGAACGACCCAGCTTCTGAATACGCTCCAGGGCCCGGGGTGAATTCATCTACATCCATGCGTTCTAGCTCACCCCAGACCTGCCGTTCTGACGTAGTTCCAAAAACTCCATTTCGACCGATGCACAGTTTGCCTCGTACAGCATGATTCAGCGATCGTGGGGTCTCACTCTTGTATGCGCCGGGGCCTGGCGCCGGAGGAGCCTTGGTGGGGGCCAGACAAGGGCGCTCTGTAGCGCATGAAAAACCGATTCCTTCGGCACGATGATACGGAATCGAGGCCCCATTCGTTTTTCTGCCGAGTTGTTTCGCCCCCGCATAGTGACCCCCAGAGCCATACTTACCCGGACCTGGTGTTGTGATATACGTCGGATGGCTGAACGGTGTGGCGATTTGCGAAGTCAGCTCCGTACGACCTGTCGTGGAGCCAAAAGCCTCCGTTTTCAGACCAAAACTGAATTTGTTTTGTTCTTGTCGAAAGCGCTCAGCGCGTTCTTCCTTAGCTAGAAGTTCTTGCTCTCGATCTGGGTCGTACACGCCAACAGGTTTTGGTGCCGGAAGAATCGGTACCTTGGAAGCAAACACGGCACTCTGTCGTGACCCGCGAGTTTGACTTCGCCGCGCACCGATGCGAGGGCGCTGACCCTCCGGGATTAATGTTGGTGAGTTTGCAGGAGGGGGTCCGGCAACTGCAGAAGTCTCAGGCGTAGGAAGTGTGTTGTACTGGCCTGGGCCAGGCAGCTTCTCGAGTCTCTTGTTCTCCTCCCATACTTCACGCTTTGCAGTAGATTTTAGAGATGGTGCAACATTTTTCTTCTCATTCCATATCGGATTGTGTCGGCTGTAGGCTGCAGGCCCCACCGTGTCTTGACCAATTCCCGAGTAAATATCGTCTGGGGGTGGCTGTCGCTGGAGCTCAACCCCTATTTGCACATATCCGTAACTTTGTTGTCGTTGTGGGATCGCTGGTACTGACGGCTTGACTAGGTGTGCAAATTTGTGAGGGCCTTGATGCTCGCGTTGATTATTAGAAGGAGGCGAGGACGAAGGACGCAGATAGCTTCCTGGGCCTGGGTTGTCCTGGACGCTAGACGCTCGGAAAACCGTGGACCCAGGAGCACTAGGTGCAAACCGAGAGATCTACGTTGCGGGAAGATTAGTTCAAGTAAGTTTAGGAGAATAAGTAAAGTACTCCACGGTTGGGGTGCACCTTTGTGGCGAAGACATTTGACGGTGGTTGACCGTGTTGGTGGCGTGATTCATCGATGTACGCTCCGGGGCCTGTCCAAAACCAAACGACCTCAGTCAAATCACCAAGCAGGTATTCAAGGGTGAAAACAATTTGGGAGAAGAAGACCTGGGGTGATCGCGGATGTGGTTTTGTTTTCGTTGAGATTGCGCTTCTCCGATGTGGCGAAGCTGGAGAAGAGTGGTCGGCGCGCGCGAACACTAAAACTCGTAATAACTTGTTCCGTTGCATATGATCCAGGAGCCACCGTAGCTGGCGTGGGCGCTCCAGTGCCAAACGCCGACACCCGCTTCGATCGAGTCGTAATCGTCATCTTAAATGTCGACCAAGAATACTCGATACTGGAACTGCAACGCGATTCAAGAAATGAACAAGGATGCCATGCCAGAAACAGCACAGTGTATCAATATCAATTCATCTATTTATGCTGTAAGTACTTCGAGGTAGATAAATTGGGATGCATGATTGCCTCGGATCCGCTACGCAGTATCTAGATCTGCTAGTGGCTCGCACAATCGACGAGCAAGGTCCGGGCGGTAGGTGGCAAGTTTCGTTTGGAGCATGACGATATCATCCAGCAATTGACGCAGCGAGACCCCAGATCGAGAGCGGTGAGGATCGGCGCAAAGAATTCGGCCCGATGCAAGGGCTGCTGCAGAGCGCCCATGAGAACGCAGCTCGTACTTTGCCAGTTCCTTTTGCAAGTTTTCCATAATTGGACGAAGTCGACGCTCATGGATATCCAGCCACTGGCGGGTGAGAAGACTAGCCTGGCGCAACGTCGTAGGGCGTCCAAGCACAGTGAGACGTGCACCTTCATGCAAGTCCCAAACCGACAGCGGGACACCCGTGACTGAATGTGCAATATGCGAAATGGTGAACACGTTAGGTGAATCCTCTAGAACGACCTGAAAATGCCGTGTTGGAATCGAAAAGTAAAGGCGCAAACGGCATCGACGTGTCTCCCCTAACAGGGACGTCTCCTTCCACCAACAATGGAAACATAGAATTTCCAACGCAGTAATGCTACATGATACATACATCGGGTTCGGTAGCGTTAGTAGATACGTAGTCGATCTATAAACCACAAAACACAAAAATCAATTGAGATTACGTACTTCCTCATCGATGTTTGCTTGTGCAGCGTGTCCGCATTTTCAAACTCGCGAGGGTCAGCGGCTCGCATCACAGGATCAGTGTCGTCGTTGCCAGCGCATTCGTTTTCGCCTAAGAGGGGTACCAGCGGGTGCATATTCTGACGAGATTTGGTAATAAAATTGTAGTAGTATGTACTCGTCGGGCTTCTGATTGAGCTGCTCTCCTCGGGAGAAACAAGCTCTTGAAACGCCAGCCAGGCAAATTCCTCACCATCCTGCTTATGAGTCGTAGATTGCTGCTGACGATGCCGAATAATCTTGATTTGATCCAGAAAATAGTGCTCGCCATCACTATTATCATGATCGTGCTGCCGTTTCGGTGGATTCGGAGTGGTAGCAGCCTGCTTCATAACCGGGAGCAAATATGGTTCTCGACTCAAGTCAACACCAAAGCGCTGTGCCTGAATATACAAGTCTTCAGGCGTTAGCAATGCAGCTGGCGTCTTCACGTCATAGTTCATCCTGCTGTGGCCTAATGCGAATCTGGGAAGTAGGAAGCCGCTTCGACACAACTCGATTGCTTTTTGTCTGCACCGAGGACAACCATTTTTCGAGAAGGTGCACAGCAGTCCCCACTGCTAAATATATTCAAGCGGACTTGACGCCTTTTTGAGGGTCGGAGAGCCTAGAAGCAGTCATCTTCACTGCAACTATCTTTGTCTTGTAACGCGGCTTCCAAACTTCGCGCCAGTTGGCTATCAGCGAGTCGAGGGCATAAGCATGCCGATGTGGATACGATTTTGGCCCAAAAGTCGTCGCGCTGTCTGAGCCACTGCTAGATGGTTGCTTTGATATTGAGCTCATTTGTGATCGGTAAAGTTCTCTGCGCTTGAAGAACTCGTTTGTCGTAAGGTTGCTGGACACCAAGTAGAGATGAAAAGCAAAGAAGCACGCGAGCGCGAACCCCATGCCAACACAGAGCACGAAGAGGACGGTGAGAGCGGCCTCCGCATGAACTAAGTATCTCACGACCACCGTAGGCTCGCCTTGCACCACTGTTTGGGTGTTTTCGTTTAGGAATGGCTCACCGAGGAGTTGTTGGTACTCATCGTGTAGAATGGCAAAAAGCAGGTATGACCCATAACTACACAATATAACGTTCATCTGGCATCAGGATAACAAAGACTCAATTAGATTACCCAACTTGAACATTAAAGCATTGTATAGGTCATACCATGAGGAAGCGGAGGAAAACCCCATGGTTTCGCTCGCCGATGCATGTGTTCAGCCAACCGCAATCTGGTCGCTCAAGGACATTAAGTAACGAATCCTTATTTTGTCAACAAAAAATGGCATCCTGCCAGTAGTTTGGTGACGTACGGTGGTCGAAGCGCGGGACGCAGTTGTTGCAAACGGAGCAGTGCTTGGAGCGGGCAAGTCTGAGGTGACAAGCACGTCGTTAGCAACAAGATACCCATCGGAGACTGTCAGGCAAGTGACTGTGACAAAGACTAAAACTACTACAGACTTGGTGATCTTGCACGTCGGGCACTCGCGCTTTCGGTAGAGAATGTTGTCGTACTCGTAGTTGTCGAAGTACACGAGTATTTCTGCGTTACGCGAACCGAGCTATGAGATGAAGATATTGAAGTCAACTCCACATTGATACGTACGAGGGCGCAAGATCCCCGGTGACGACAAGGACGCCACGATAAAGCTGTGAAGTGCGCCTAGCACCACCGCGAGGCTCAGGTATCTAATCAGAATAGCCCCGTTCGTCAGTGATTCCCCGGTTGGCAGGTGCTGCGTCCAACGTACATGTGGATCTCGCCGAGCGACTCAGTGGGCAAGTGCGGTAGCCCAGAGAAGAGGAAGGCGCTGTAGCCGCCGATCACTAGCAGCAGGTAGAAAATCTGCAGCAGCAGCAGGGGTCAAGTGTAGCCATCTAAGTGAGGCAACACTGCAGGGATGGGTGCACGACGCGACGACAAAAAGATAAGATACTTCGTCACATCGCGCACCACGCACGGCGTGATCGGGGCGCGGCCGGCGGCGCTGTGTCCGCTTCAGCGTACCTGCTGCAGCGGGTTGCGCTGGTACAGCGCATAGTCGAGGAATGCTCCAACGGTACGTGCTGCCGCCATGCGCGCCTTGTCTTGACTTGTCCTGACGTGTCCGGAGCGCCACCAGCTCCAAATTGCCCGACGCTCTGGAAATCCAACGCTGGCTATTTCGTTGAGGCGGGTGTAAAGCTGGAATAGCCAGGCGCCTTCAATGTGGTAGCTGGTCTAAAATGTGGCAACATATCTACCGAAAGTAAAAGCATGATTCTCCAGGCTTCCATAAATGACCGAGTAGTTTAAGGTGTCAAGTCTTGAAAGCTGAAGTATACGTATGTAACTGTGTAAGCTAGTCTTGACAGAGAAGAACTGATCTACGTTATTACGCTTGCAGTACTGGGATAGTTTCGATAGACGGGTGGTGTCAAAAGGACGCAGGAGCGATGCCAGTTCATAGTTGGTCGGGCCATGAAGACTTGCATGGCAGGCGGGAAATGGGTATACAGTAGGTCGCAGTCACCAGGCAAACGCGCTAATTGGCTGCTACCACTTTTGGGGTAGAACGCCAATTTTTCGGTGCCAAAAATAGCGGCGCTTCGGTGAGAGGGCTAGGGGAGAATTTGTGGGCTCGCAGCCGTCCCCGACTCTATGGCGCCATCAATTGGGACCACGTTGCCGCACAGAACGCGAGCCCAACCCCATTTCCTCACTTGCGAGGAGCTTGGTACGCCGCCTCCTCCCCCCCACGCCCGCGCGCACGCAGCCATGAGCACGCGCGTGTTCGTGCGGCTGTACGACGGCGCCACGCAGCGCGAGACGGACGACGAGGTGTTGGAGCTGCCACCGCCGCCGCTCAAGTGGACGGACGCCATCACTGCCATGGTGGCGGCCGTGGGCAAGCAGGCCGAGTATGAGGACGGCGTGACGACCCCCAAGGCGCGGCTCTTCCTGCTGCCCACGGAGACCACGGGCATCGCCGCTGAGGTGCGTCTCGTGCTACTTGCTCCGGCCCCGATGCGCGAGGTCTAACGCTCGCACTGACCCACAGCTCAACGCTCGGTCGCTGCGCTTCGGCGTCCGCGAGAACGACCGCTTCGTCGTGTGTCTGCGGGGCGAGGACTACCAGCAGCCCAGTGAGCGGCAGGTCGCTGTGGCCAGTCCTGCGCCCGAAGCTGCCGTCGTGGTGGCGGCGGTCAATGGGTCGGCAGTAAGGCCGATGACCCTGTCCACGCCGAGTGCCAGCAGCACCACTTCGCAGCCCTCCATCTCGCCATACGCCAACGGACAGATTACTTCTTCCTCCGGCAGCGTGGCACCTAGTGGAAACATGGGAGGCCCTCCCAGAGGCGGGCTGGGCGCGGGAGCCCCGTCGGGCAGCTTGATGTCTAGCGGTAAGAAGGGAAACAAGCGCTACCGCAGCATTTCGGGCAAGATGGCAGCGATCAAGTCACTTGGCGATAAGGGGATTATATCCAATGATGACCGGGGCCACCTGAAGGACCTGCTGCTGAACAGCGACTCGCCCCAGCTGCAAGAAGCGCTGGACAAGTACAACAACACGGGCGACTTTCAGGCGGTAAAGGATCTACTGCTCAAGGAGATGCACAACCCGTCCTCGAAGCGAAACACAGGCGACTGGCTGTCGGAAAGCTTTGTCAACGAAATCGCGCTGAACTTCAACACAACACCCCCGGCGTCCAAGGCGGAGCTCGTCCCAGGCCAGAGTATCAACAATACGGGGCGGTTCAACACAGCACCAGCGGCTTTAAATCCGTCTCCCAGCTCATACGGGTTCCAGACGTCCAGTCAGTCCGCACCAATGAACGCGGCTGTGAGCTTCCCGCAGAGTTCTCCAATGGCTATGAACCACTATTCAGCTTCCGCTAGCCTAGTCACCCCTACCGGTGCCAATCTCTCAAGTAGTAATAACGGGTACCCAGCGTCAATGCCCATGCCATCGGGCTACCAGCCCACGACGGTCATGCAGCAGCAGTACCCCCAGCCTCAGGTATCGCCAACGAACAACATGTACGGCAACGCTGCGCCGCAGATCAACTTGCCACTTCGAGATCGCGCAACATACTTGAAGCGCGGGTATGAGTCATCGCCAGTTCACAACATGATGGGAATGAACCCGCCCGCAGTTTCTCCTGCTGCGTCGGCACAGATGGGCATGACTGGCTACGGGATGCAACAAGGGTATGGCATGAACCAAGGATCCTACCCTGCAAACGTTATTTACGCCGGAGAGCATATTCAGTACGCCATGAATCCGTACATGTCTGGTGCCAACGGTGTGTATAACCCGTATCAGCAGCAACAGCAATACGCCATGAACCGATACGCGTACGGAAGTATGCAGCCAGATATGGGCTATAACTACTATGCAGCTGGCTACGGCTTCGGTAAGGCCCAGCTTCGTGCAGGCCCTGGTGGAAAATGGACGACCGCTCCTCCGATGCCTTCGTACCCCCCTCCCTGCTCGAAAGAGGAGAAGAAGGAGAAGATTGCCAAGTGGTTGAAGAAGCGCGAGAACCGCAACTGGTCAAACAAACCGTCTTACCCTGTGCGGCACAGTATCGCCAAAAACCGCAAGCGTGGCGAAGACGGTCGATTCATCACCAAAGCACGTCTCGCCGAGATGGCAGCAGAGGAAGCTGCGGCAGCAGCAGCTGCTGGGAACAGCGACGAGCCCCAGAAGGCGTCTCCACCAGGGTCTACGACTGAGGAAGCTCCTGTCACGTTGGTGTCGGAAACTACGATGCTGCAAGCCACGCCTGTGCCGTGAGATTTTTTGCCGTGATAGATTAGTTGCTGTAATTCATACCTCGAAGTACAAAATCATACTACTAGTATTCAGCTAAATCGACTTACTCTCTGGAACAGTGCAAAACTACATACTGAAAAACACTACTGAATTGTTCTTTACAGAGGACGCCAATGATACTAGTTCGTCTATAGAGGGAGTACGGCAGGACTAACGCCAACCGGAACGACAGGGTCGCTTGTTTTATCTGACTTTGTTCGCAGTTCTATAAGCTTCTGAAGATTGAGGAACTCATGCTTGGAGCTGCACACCATTTGGCCGTCTTCCCAACTGTAGCGGTTCCAATTGAGGATAGACACCGCCCATTGATCTGTGACTTCACGTGTCGATCCTGCGAAAGTGATTGACACTAGCTTGGTAGCTTCGGCGGGTTGTGAAACTCCGCGACGACGCACGGGCGGTGTGCGTGGCTGAGCATCAACTCGGAACTGGTTTGGTATTTGGCCGATCTCGTCCGATGAAGGGAGCAGGAAGACATCAACTTTAGACCCTGAAAGCGCAACCGCTCCGAGCAGCTCGCCACCCATGCGCGAGAAGTACTGCAGCATGCCTTCGTCCAGGATGCAGTATACTATACGGGCATCATCTCCGTCGATTTTGAGCAGGTAGCCTTCCACGTTGCCGCCGTAGCTCATGGTGTGTTTCGAGTCTGAAATCAAGCGAAGGCTGGAGGGCAGGTGGCTGGACTTGCTCAGGACGCAAAAACGAATGTGGGAAGCAGTGCAGGAGATGATCAGAGGCAGAGTCTGTCTGAAGGCAAGAGGATAGTGGCAGTGGTTGGGGGCAAGCGCCATGTGGTTCGAGGACGGCATCAGGGCTGGGAAGCGTGTCAGAATGCGAGCGCTCCATAATAACCCGCGGTGAAGCAAACTCTCGTTGAAGTTTGCCCAGCGTGAACAGGCTCTCTTGCATGCAAGCGATGTCTGGTAAATTAGCAGCATGTACACCCCGTTCCGCAACGGTATTGAGCGCGTCCAGCATGACCCCGTTGAGTATGGACTGCCGTTACGGTTTACCCTGGGACTTGCTGCTGGAGGGGTCGCATTAGGGTATACAGAGAATACCGCAGCGCCACGATGCCGCTCTCCAGGGTGATCCGGCAGCGCGACTCGAATATACCCGGCGACGGCCCGCCACCGAGCGAGGTGCTGGACGCGATGCGCTCGTACGCCCAGGGCCACCAGGTGCAGGAGATCCTGCACATTCTGCTGGCGCGGTTACTGGAGACCCAGCCGCTCGATCCCTTCGAGTTCCTCATTCAGACGCTTCAGCAGGACGACCAGCTGGACGCGCTGGGGAAGAAGGCAGCTCTGCATCGGTTCGACCTGCGGCGTGAAAAAAACAAGAAGCAGCTGGTACTGCAGCTCTACAAGCGTCTGGTGGCACTGCAGCGCACGCAGCACAAGGACAAGCTCGAAGCTCAGGGCTTGCACCTTGCGCGCGGTTTTCTGGCCGCGCAGCTTCGGCTCGACGAGACTCGATGCCACATGCAGACGCTGTTTCCCAGTCATTACCGCGATATCATCGCGTGGTTCCTCGCTCACGAAGAAGAGCTCCCTGTCGCCGTCACCGTCGAGCAGTTCACGACGACCTGCATGCAGGTCTTACGCACGCAGGCGTCTGCTTAGGAGAGAGAGGGCAACTACCGTAGCGACTAACGCTATCACTGATCCCTAGTACTGTAAAAGTAATTGACATTCTCCTCCGCCTCATTGCACGGCACGCAATCAACGTGGTCTCCAGCATGAGCAATCGATTTTCGGAGGATTGACCCATTGGGAGAAATGGACAGACGGATGCAGGGAGCGGCGGACGCGCCGCGCGTTCAGCGCATACGGGCTGCCGACCAGGGGCCTCTGGACTGGCTGGTGCCCTTCATCCCCCCTGTGCTGCGCGTGAACCGCGAGACGCGCGCGCAGATCCGCCGCAAGGTGGCGCAGCTGCTGTCGAAGGAGGCGCTGCAGAACGCAGCGCTCGCCCTCCGGCCGCATTGGCGCTCGCTGGCCTTCTACTCGCTGGCGGCGGCGATCTGGATCCGAGGACTGGCCTACGTCCACCACAATGAACCCGAGTTTGCTGTGGCGTACGTCATTCTGTCGGGCTTCGCTGCACTGGGCTATCACCTTCTGGTTGGAGGGGACCAGCGCACTGGCGGCATGAGCGCTTACTCGGTCTTCAATCGCGGCACGCAGCGGATGATGGGCTCGTTGTCAGCTGAACAGTTTGAGGTGCGGAAAACTGTTCATCATGTGAACGACAATCGTGACGGAGGCTTACGTTGCTCGTTCGTTGCCCTTTAGAACGAGATTCGCCACCGACGGCCGGGGCACGAGGACGCTCCAAGTCCCCAACGTGCTGACCGAGCTGCCGACGACTTTGATGACCATGACGTCTATGATGAGGATGACCCGTAGGTTTTGCTGAGATTGATCGTGGTGTGGCTCAAAGCTAACGAAATCGTCTGCGGTTGCGTGGGAGCAGAGAACTGATGGAAGCACTGAAGCTATCGCTACAAGAGAAGAAGCGTGAGGCGCGGCGAGCTCGCCGTACGACTCGTAGAAAGTGATTTTGCTAAGCACATAGTGTTCGATTGTTTACCACTCCATTGGTCACTTAAAACCCCAGTGGGCATCGACTGATGCGCTTCTTCGGGTTTCCATTCTCGTCCAGCTCCACCATCTCGGCTAGCTTCTCGGGTGAAATAGGAGGGTGGCCAGGAGGAAGGACAATCTCTCCAGGCGCAGCGTTGGCCTTCCGGTTCGAATACCTCAGCATGCCGTTCAGCACACCGACTGGCCACGATCACAGGTATTAGGCCCAATGCAACGGTAGAGCCAATACAAGCAAGCAAGCGACGTACCTACGAACAGGACGGACCCCGTGACCATGGACGGCGAGAACAGTCGCAACTCGGTGACTGACGTCAAGTTGTCGTCCATAGCAACCATCGCAAACGACACCAGACCAGAGAGCGCAACCGTACAGACACCAGATGCCGCCATCAACTGCAACAGTAACGCCAAGTTAGACCCCATTTGCGCGGTGATCAGCTTCCCATAAGCGTACCAAGGACGCGTCTCCGGCCACGATTGACAGCAGGGACGGGCTCGGTCCCGACGGCTTTGCAGGAGGCTCTGCCGCGGTGCTGGCAGTGGGGGGCTGCTTCGCCACCGCTCGTTGCTTCGTGGTCGCTGCACTACTAGATCCCAGATCGACGCTCATGACTTCCGCTGGGTTGGTCCTTGGAGCTCTTTTCGGAGTGCTGCCGAGGCTTCTACACACGCGTACAACTGAAAAGTTGTTCAGCATATTTGAAATTGGAGCGTTTTCGAGGGCAGCACATATTCTTTTTGATAGTTCATCCAGTTCAAGGGCTGCTACTGTATTATGCACGTGCAACTGAAGAAATCTCAGCTCACAACTTCAGCTGCTTCATGAGGGCTGCAACATCCCGGTCAACCTCTTCGTCCTCCTTCGTCCTCACTGGTACTGCCTTGGCCTTCAGCACCCAATTTACTGCTTCCTTTGTTCGCTTCATTTTCATGTAGGTCTGAACGCCAACGTGGATTCAGGAAAACACGCCGAACACTAATAGGTAGCAACGCAAGCGCCGTACCTGCGCGAGTAGAAACACATTCTTCTTCCAGAATCCGGGGCTGATTTTTTCTGGAAAGTAACATTGAATAGCATTAGAAGCACCATTAGAAGTAGATGAACTGAGATACAGCACTACTGTAGTGATTTTAAGCTTACCTGCTGCGCGAAAGTGCTGGACGGCTTCTTCATACGTAGCAGTAGGAGGTGTGCCAAAGAGTGCAGCAGCGGCTCGCTTCTCAATCCAAGTCATGTCAGCAAAGGCCAAGCACCATTGGCCCAGAATATTATGCGATGTAGCATCTGTCGGGTCCAGTTCAATTGATCGCTGGATGTGGTCCTACGGGAACGGATACCGGTAGCTTAGCAAGAAGCGATGCTGATCACAATTTTCTTCAGTCATGATTATTAATTAAGCCCCAGCCTTACCCGAATCACGTAGGCCCCTGCGATCTTCTCCTTTAAGTCCCGAAAGTTTCCAACCGTGCTGTTTCAAAAGCAGTTGTAAGACTACGATTCAATATTAGCATTTATGCTTGCAATTTACCTGGTCATGATGGCCATCCACTTATTCGACGCTGCTGAATCGCTGTTAAAAGCGTACGCCCTCTCTGCATCTGCTAGACCTTCGAACGCAAGTGCTTTTTTCTCGTCGGGGTTGATTTTCTCCTCAACGAGATAATTGCATGCACGGGCCAAACGCCAGAGCTAGAGTACACGCACGTTTAGTTATACAACTCCTCCGCGGGCATGTTATTCGTCGCTCCTTGAACAGCTCATACGCACCATCTCGACACTAGGAGGGTATTTGGGTAACTCTGCCTTCAGATATTCTCGAGTTTGAGCGTGTTGCCCCTGCTCAAACAGATCGTCGGCTCGCTGGATAATCGCCTCGATGTCTGCAGGAATCTCGCTCTTCTCTTCATCATCCTCATTGCTTGCAGCATGACCCGAGCGCTGTGCTCGTTGATCATCAGGTTTGGTACCTGTGGCTGGGCCTGCACCTGTTCAACATCAGTCAGTGACGTAACAAACGGCCTTGAGTCAACCTGCAAAAAGCCTACCATCGTGCTGTCGGATAAGCTCGAAATCTTTAGCGCCATGCGGGAATACCGCCTTCTCTTCTAGAACTGGTACTTCTTGAACGAGTCTCGGTGAGCGTGTGAAAAGCTCCATGCTGGCGGCTATATTCAACAGCCAAAAAGGCATGTCAGTATTTTGTGAGCGTGCTCCTTGTGACGTGACCGAATGATTTTTTCACCTGTGAAGATTCCTATAGCGAGCCACATCAGCGGTTGGAACATCGGCAGCTCAACGAAAGAAATCTCCTCCTCGTCACTGTTCCAGGTGACGACCAGCGACACGACGGTCACCAGCACCATCAGCATGAGTCCGAACGCTGCCAATACCTGCAGCACCACGACCAGCAGAAGTCAGTGAACCGGCAGTAACGGCACAACAGTAAATTCGCCAACGCCGAACCATGTTCCGTCCTCTATCCACCGCGAGCAATTGTTGCTCACTCTGCTGCTGCTCCTCCGCCTCCTCCTCGTCTTCCGACGACCATTCGTAGCCCACGTCCTCGCCTTCTTCCGTCGCTGCAGCCGCGTGCGCATCACTCTCCCCTTGGTCGCGCACTCCCCGCGTCGCATACTTATACACGACCACTGCCGCCGTCGCGGTGCCCGCCACGGCCACCAGCGACCAGAGCCAGCCGCGGTAGTTCGGCGTCATTTTCCGTTTTCACTTCAAGCCCAAAACAAAACCGCAAATGAGCGCGGAGTACTACTGACATAATACTACTATAGTACACAATACGCATAGTAACAGTGGGCCCAATGAAACGAAATTTCTTCAGTACAAATAGTACTATTAATAACAATCACACACAAAGTATCAATTTGATTAGTATTGGCCCAAACAGCAGTTTAACACTATTCTAGCAGAGCACAGCGGAAGCAGCCCAAAACAGCCACCCATTGCCCAAAACAAGCGACAATGGGCGTGCGCGGTTCCGAGCGCGGCGGCGACAAGCCCAAGAAGCACAAGGACCGCGGCGTCAAGTTCAATGAGAAGCACACGCTCAAGTACGGGCTGTCGGTGTGCAGCCGCAACGCCAAGACGAGCGTGGTGGAGTCCGTCATGTGCAAGTTCTGCGTCGCGTTCGGCAAGGAGTCGGCGGCCGACGCGACCCGCAAGCGGCGCGCCACGGCCAACATCAAGTACTTCCGGCAGCCCTTCCGCGCCGACCACTACCTGTCGCACCTGGAGATCAACCATAAGCAGAAGTGGGCCGAGTACGAGCAGTCGTCCAGCTCCGAGAAGGAGAAGTTCTTTGCCGCGCACATCGAGGAGGCTACCATCAACTCCCTCGCGATGGCGCAGCAGCAGCTCATCAGCACCCAGCCGGGTAGCGTAGCCACCCCAGGGGCCACGATGGCTGTGGGGACGCCGGTAGTACAGCGCGTGGGACCTGTACGTCTCCCGGCCTCGGAGATCGAAAAGCGCGTGGTGGACGAGCTGGTGGGGGGCATGCTTTTCAACGTGAACGACGAGGACGGACTATCAAAGGAACAGGCGCTGGACGTCTTCCGTCGTAAGGAGGGGTCCAGCAACTACGACATTATTATCAAGAACCAGCGCCTGTATGACCTGGCCATCAAGTTCGTGGCCTGTGGTGCTTCCTTCCGTTTAGCCGCTCGCATGGTGCAGTGCACCAAGGAAGAAACCAAGATGGCGTACTATGGTGGCTGTTCGGAGCACAGAGTTGCAGGTTATATCCGTGCGGTGATTGCTAGCAACCTGCAGAAGATTGCGCTGATGATGCGCTCCTCTTGGACGTATGCACTAGCCACGGATGCGGCCGTCCACCAAGGTACGTCCTACCTAGATATTCGTGTGCGCTTATGGCAAAATGGGGCGCTGCAGGACTTTCATCTGCTGACTCTGCCCACGTTCGACCAGCACCCCGCACCATCAATTATGGATCGCCTTGAAAAGTTTCTCGACATCATGGATTCAAATTGGCGCGGGAAATTGCTTGGCTCCAGTACGAACGGTGGAATTAATACAGGACGCAACACTGGTATGACTGGCAGCCAGCAGGGTCTGTCTGCGCGCTTTACAACAGTCGTGAACAAACCCGCTTTCTATCTTATCTGGTGCGGTGTGCACCAACTGGAGCTTGTGGTTAAAAACTGTGTAGTTGCATTTTGCCATAAGTCGTTTTATGACGAGCTGGTGTCAGTTTTAGCCACCCTCCGTCAAGCTCAGCAGAGCTCCCCCCACCAAGATGGCTCATTTGCCACAGAAGTAATCCCTGATGTCACGACAGCATTTGCCAGTACTCGTGGATTCGCCGAGAGGCTGATGGTAGCCCTGAAGTGGCTAATGGAACGCCGCCTAATTGTTATTCAGAGACTGCAGTCCACTTTCCCGGCTGCTGTACCGTCGGCATCGTGGTGGGTTTGCGTTGCAGTCGCACACCGTGTGATGGCTGAGATTGCTTACTTTATGAAAAAGTTGGTCGGCATGGAAAATGGCCCGAGCCTCGTAAGTGAGCAAGTTCAAGAGCTATGTAAGCTGGCGTTGATTATGGCGGATGTTGTTGGCGCTCGACGGGATCTGTGGGAATTACGAGACTCGGAGGAAGCGTGCGCGGCTGGGTCATTCCAACTGACTTTCCAAAACGCACAGCAGTTTATCCAAAACGAAGGCGGTCCACTGGCTATTGAGATGTTTGATACCCTTCGCGGAGTTGACAGGCTACATATCGCCAAGTCTGTGGCACATTTTGTTGTGGATATGATTGCTGGTGTAGCGACCATTGCTCAAGACGGACGACACTACTGCGCCGAGGATGTGGGTGTGCTTGTTAACCCGCCCGTTGTGATGCCCATCGAAGTGTGTGACATGGGACAGGAGGCGTTCATTAAGCTTCTGTATGAGCAGGAGCCGCGCTTGCGCGAGACTTTCTCAGACGAAGAGATCAAGACGATTCAGAGCGAGTACGAAGAGTTTGTGCTGGCTGTGAGTCGCGAGCCGATTCTTGGGGGCGTGCTCAAGAAGCACGATCGAGACACGGACGTGTCTTTCGCCTGGTCCTGCGTCAATGGCCGATTCCGCATGCTGCAGGAGTTCGTGGGCGGTCTCGCATCAGTGGTTCCTGACGTGTCTGCGGGGACCCTAGCGGCAGACCTGAATTGGCTGAACTGGGAGAAGCCGGACTATCGCCAGACGATGATCGACTTTTCGCTTGAAGGCATCTTGCACGCAAAGCAGAAGATGAAAGTGGAGCTGGTGGACGTCCACTGCCTGCAGTCTGCAGCCTCGTCCACTGCTGACGGGAGCATGCTGGGCAGCTCACCTGCCACCCCGGATGTGGACCTGGCGTCCTCTTCTCCTGCGCATTCGACCGCAGCAGCGTCGCTGAGTGCAAACTTGGTGAGTATGCCCCTTTCTAGCGCAGCGATGGCGATGCCACTTGGCATGCAGGGCACGATGATGGCGCAGGACATTGCGAGCCTCCCCGGTATGGCGATGCCCAAGACGGGATCTAGTAGCAGCACAGGCGCCAACAGCGCTGACCAGCAGTTCATGCTGGTGTAGTAAATCCATCTGTCCGTCCTCTACTTTAACTGTACACATTCATTGAGTTTGGTGATGAGACCGATGAGGCTCCTTCCGATAGCTGTGCTGCTACTGCTGCAGCTCGCCTGGCTGGCGCTCGGGAAACAGACATTCACGGGTAAGGCCACGACGTACGGCCTCGAGTCGCCGCTGGGCGGGAGCTGCAGCGCTCGTATGGCGCCGTACGGCTTGAACTCGTCGCTCTTCGTCGCCATGAACTACGATCAGTACTACGAGTCGTCCAGCTGCAGCCGCTGCTTGTCCATCACTGGGGAGCGCGGCACCGTCACGGCCTTCGTGGCCGACCTGTGCTACGAGTGCGGCTACGGCAATCTGGATCTGAACACGGCGCTCTGGTACACAGTAGTCGGCGGAGACCCGCGCATTTCCAAGATTTCGTGGCACTTCACGCCCTGCCCCGATGAACATGAGAAGTTCTGCTGGAAGGAGGGCAGCAACCCGCAGTGGTTCGCGCTCCAGGTGCCAAACTCGCGCGACGGTATCAAGGCTATGGAGATCAACGGCGTGGAAGGCGAAATCATTGGTGTAACGTCGTTCTATCAGGTGGCTCCGTCCGACGCCATCGACCTCGAGAATGTAGAAGTCAAGATCACGTCCAATGAAGGCATCACGTCCAAGGCGACGCTCAAGTCGTCGGATTACAGCAACTGCCCCATGACGGACGACTCCACCAACTCCAGGGGAGGCACCAGTGGCGACACTACGACTGTAATCACCGACACGACGGGAGCGACTGCGCACTTCACGGCGTGGCAAGCGTACAGACGCCGTAGAGTAAAATTCTTTTAGTACCGTTAGTCTCTTATCACACGCTCGTGAGTTGGAGTGGGGTATATTCCTTGAGCTATATCCTCGTTGCTCTGGCGAACGTCGCTTACTCAACAACGTTTCCGCAACGGCTGTTGCCTTGTTAATTGCCTTAGCTAGCTACCCCTGGTGGTGCGAGTTGGTATTCATGCCACCAGTGAATGTGAACGGCACCTTGGCCAGGTTCTGCATGTTTTTCCTCCAGTTCTCGGTCATGTCACTCATCTTGCCCTCCATTTCGGCGATCTTGCCAGCGGGCTTGCGCTGCATGCCTAGCGTCTCCAAATATCCCGCTTGCTCACTCTTCTTTAGGCCCTTCATGTTCATGATACTCTGGAAATCCTCTGCCGTGCCCTCGGGCCACATGATCTTGAAGCTCTCGACCAGCATCTCGTTCGAAGTACCGATAAGCTTCAGCACACTCTCCACCTTCGAGATCTCAATGGTGACGAACTTGGTGTAGCGCGACGGAATCGTTGCCACATTCGTTGTCGAAATCACCGGCGGGAAAGCGTCGTTGGTCAGCACAGGTAATTGGAGGAAAAGCGTCTTGAGCGCATATACATCCAGCAGCAGCTGCTGGGTCGCCACCTGGTTCACCTTTCGGCACTTCATCACAGTCTGCAGGATCTTGGGCACAAAGGAGGCGGCGAACTTATCGCAGAAGTTGGTAAAGTACAACCCAGACAGCATTTGGCGCAGCACTGGCACAAACGCTCGAAGTTTCTCACCCATCTGTGTCACGTACAGACTCTCGTCACCCACAGCTTCCCATGTCTGCCAATTCACCTTGTGGAGTGCAGTGAGCTCATCATCCAAAGATGTCTCCAAGCCAGCAACGATGCACTTCATTGCTGCAGCACCTACATCATGGAAAGTATCGATTTCTTGTGATAGCTCAATAGCTTCGCTGAACGCCTTATCAATCTTGGCACGAATTACTTCTTCCAGAGAAGGCAGCGTCTCCGCACAGTACTCAGCCGTATTGATCACAAAACATAGCTCTTCTTCTTGCTTATCACCAAGCTTTATCTTGTTGATAGCATTAGTGCTTGAGGAATCGAGACCAGTAAATCCCGTCGAAGAGGCGGGGAGCTTTTCGAGAAGACGTTGCGAGTATAGCTGGAAGCAATGCTTGAACTCGTTCTGGAGATCAAAGAATGTCTGACCGTTTGTCAGCGCTGTACACCGCTTAATTGAGTTTCGGATGTAGGCGAACATGTTCACCGAGCTTGAAAATACGGGCAGCTGACCATTTCGATCAACAAGCTCGGCACTCATAACTTCGTTGATCATCTGTTCCATGTTCTTGCGCTCTAAAGCTACGTACGCTGTCATGAAGGGGTCGAAAGAACGAGAAATTATCCCACGGATTGTCGGCAGACTCTGGTTTTTGTCACCAGTTAGCTCGCCATTCTTTTCCATTTCTTCCTCGAGCGCCTTACGCTCTGCCTCTCGCTTCTTGCGGCGATGTTTTCTTTTAATGCCTTCTGCAGAATGAGGGTCAATAACCTCGCCGTTTTCATCTAGTTCCATCTCCTCCAGCTCTTCACCTTCTACCACCCCTTCAAACCGCTGGGCTGCATCACGTTCAAACATTAGTGTTCTTTGCAAAGACTTCAGCAGTAGTGTAACATCCAGTTCATCTGGTGTGTGAGCACCAATCTGTGCAAGCAAATGCGTTCGCGTGCGCTCACAGAACTGAATGCACATTCGACGAGCCATTCGCCAGTGCTTCGGGAACACTGCATTTAAGCGATCATCGATAGCACCAAGCAAGTTGTAAAACCACGAGTAGCGCGTTTCTGCTTGGTGGAGGCCAGAACATTCGCCCCCTTCCCCGTATAACCGCTCATAAGACATCAATTGTTCGTTACAGAACACGTGGATGAGCTTTTCTCGAGTGGCCTTACCCAGCGCATCCACAACCGCACATGCCGCGGAAAGGTTAGCGAACACCGCTTTCCGCTCTTCTTCAGATGGAAAGTTATCTTCTAAAGACTCCATCGGGCCAATTGACCGGAAATCGGCGAAGATCTGCCCTCCGAGTTCTTCCTGCAACGTACGCACAGTCTTGTGCAGCTCGACGATCTTGCCGACGTTGGTGTAGGCGTCAAAGTGTGTGAACAGCTGGTTTACTGCTTCAAGTAAGGAGGCAGCCTCACGATAATTACGCTGGGAAGACATGAACTCCAGCTGGTCCACCGCGTTGACCAGCATGTGCAGTCGTTTTAGAGCCGTGAGTGTGGTCTGCAGGTGGCGCTTGGCGTAGTCTAGCTGTTTGATGTCGCGACAGATCTCCTGTACCATGACCTCCGACTGCTCCGCCTTCCCTCGGATGTCATGGATCTTGTGGAATAGCTGCTGGGTGGCCATTTTAGCCTCCTTCAGATCGACAAGGGCCTGGTGGGCAGCCAGACTCTGGTCCTGCGATGCCTGCGAGAGCGAGTCGTCCAGCTCCTTCATGCGCACACGCAGGCGGCCCACAAAGTCCCCAATGTCGTCCAGGCTCTGCTCGTCTGGGAAGTTGCGATTGATGAACTCACGCGCGTCGAACTCGGGTCGATCCAGCACGTCTTCCGAGGGCAGGACCTGCAGCAGCAGCGCACACGGGGGTGAGGGCGACGTCTACGCGCCAGAGCGAAGCGCGATTCGCAGCGACAAGAGCGATACCTTGGATAGCGTTTCCTCCACATTCTGAGGCAGCGTCAGCGCGCTGCCATCGCCGTCCGCGGGCTCGCGGCTCGCGGCCGAGGACGAGCCGCGCCGCAGCATCCGCTCCATGTTCGCTAGAGACGCTTTGGGCTGAGAACTATGTAATCGAATTCCAGATGCAACTGGAAAGGTTTGTTGCAAAGCCGTGGGCAGCCTGTGACGCTTGCCAGGGGGCGTTTCTCAGATCGACCCCTACACTTTCCGTTGGACCTACCCGAAATGGCCAAAGTAAACTTGACTTTTGTATATCCTGAAATATCTGAGAACAAGGGTTCAAAACACCCTCGGGATCTTAACCCCGCATCTATGTTTAAATATGCGGGGAGCCTAGAGCAAAGTTTCCGTAGATCTCGAAGGGGTTTCGAGCTCGTAGACATTTCCGATTTGGACGAGAAGCACACAAGCACGCAAGAAATTCTCCTCTAACCATGCAGATCTTTGTGAAGACGCTGACCGGCAAGACGATCACGCTCGACGTGGAGCCTTCCGACTCGATCGACAATGTGAAGCAGAAGATTCAGGACAAGGAAGGCATTCCGCCTGACCAGCAGCGTCTGATCTTCGCCGGCAAGCAGCTGGAGGACGGCCG